>VYZP01066297.1:0-49219 GCA_013400635.1 Hypocryptadius cinnamomeus | reverse complement strand
CAACAGGACCTGATCATACCCAGCTGAAAAGCTTGGAGACCAAAACACTGCCACACCTTCCAAGCTACAGCTAACACAGCTCCAGGCTTCTTCTGCTTTCCACAATGACCATGGCACATTCACATTTTTGCTGTGACAATGCTCAGAGTTTGGGCAATCAAAACCCACACGGATTAGGATACAGTACAGGACAAATCCTCATCAAGGACACAACACCTCAGTGCAGCATGTCCCTTAAAAAAACAGGGTGAAATAGAAGCCTGTGACCTCCTGAGGACTTAAACCACCAGTTTATGCCTGCAAGGGGCATTTCATAGAAGTGCACATACATGGTGTTAGGTTCAAGTAGAAGAAATGCAGGAAATCTTGCAAGGAAAAGATGACAGAAATAATCTGCTTGGTCACAGTTGATGCATCTGTTGTGTGCAACCTCTGTATCAGGGGGTCAGAGGACAATGCACTTTCAAGAAGACACAGAGAGTCTGGCTGAATTTCTAGTTATCCTTACCAATGCAACTTCTTTTACTTTTTTTTTTCAATTCTCTGTATTGTTATCCCTCAATAATGACCTTTCTAGTTTCAGAGGAAGATGTGTTTCAAGTGGAAAGCCAATTCCTTCCCTGGAGGTCTATGGCAAGTGGAAACCCTTTTGGTAGATAAAAAAGGAGTGAGTGACTACTCTGCTCCCTGAATTCTGTTAATTTTTCAACATGAGAAAAAATCCAAGCATTGAACTTCACCTTTCTGTAATAAGCCACCCACATGTGGAGGTTCTTGAGCTTGGAAGTCAGAAACTTCCAGGTGTGCAGACTCACCCCAAAGGGCAACGTGAATTGATACCTCTGAACTGACGCTCTGGATCCTGGGTTTCATTTGTCTGTAGTTACGAGTAGGACTAGCCAGGAAATTCTATAAATTGCTCAACTCTCAAACTCCAGGTTCTCTCATCCCAACCACAACGTAATCTCAATTTACAATTATTATAATTTTCATATAAATATCCAGATTTTAAAGAGTTTTATTATTCTTAACATAAATTATTTTGAAACAGTTTAAATTAAAATTTTTTCTAATGTTGATTTAATAAGGCTCTGAATTTATTTTTTGATTGATCAACAAACCAACATGGAAAAACATTTGGACCATTTGAGACTATCAGTATAATCAAGTATCAAATAGGAAGTTTTCCCCTAACAAAATTACTTTGTAGACAAAAAAATTCACACTCTTTCCAAAACTGGCCATATCAGTATTTATATATCAGTCCACTTCAGCAGTGAGTTTTCCGATTTTTCCTCTAACTCATGTGTACCCTTCATGCACCTGGAATTTGTTTGGCTTTATTGGTCTTAATTATATTTTGTTAATAGTATATTCACATGGTTCACTATATTTTACTCTTCTTGGTCAAAGGGATTCACACCTGCCCTTCACATCATTGCTACTCAGAAATTTGACATTCTTGCCTTAATTGAGTTTTTCTAAAATTGCTCCAAAAATCTTTTTAGACTATATAGGGTTCATGGATGCTCTAAATTATTCAGCCATTTTTATTCCAAGAAAGTAAAAAGTAAGCAATGGATTAGACATAAAAGTTAACCACATGTAAGGGATTATTTCAGCTGTACAAATTCTTGTTGATAACCGCTCCTTGACTGATTGATTTGCTCTGTGTATGTCATAAAGAAGTAGTGTGTGCATTCACAGCAGCTATTCCTACAAACAAAACTACCGAATGTGTATTTGCTTTGACACACTCCCAGTATCACGACATTTTGATCTGAGCATGATGCTCATCAATCTAGCACAAGAACCACCTTTTAAACTAAGCTGCAGTGTTTACACTTGGATATAATGAGACAGACATTGTAAATTAGACAACACTCTAAGCCAATAGAATAGTTTTAAAAATAACAAAGACACCATAAACATCTCATCAAAAGCTACAAAAAAAATTTAGGTAACATAGGTCTTTTCTTAGATAGTTTTATATTTTTAATTTAATTGAAATACTTTCATGCACTGGGAAAACGCTGTAGCCTTCTAGAAAGGCTGAGTTGTTAGTGACTGTCGATTGATCTGACTAAAGCCTTCATCATAAAAAATGTATAGCTTCATATAATTAAAAAATCCAAGCACTGTAAGTTGACAAAAATTCTGTGGACTTTTAAATAATTCAAATTTGTGTTTAGTTACAGCAGCTGTTTAATTAAAAGGTAGAAACTGCAACTAATCCACTATGGTTGAATGAAATATAATCTATAACAGAGTTTAATCCCCCTAAGACAGAGAACACTGATATGGATTCTAGAAGTCAGGGGCTCCATTTAATGAATTTCACAAAAGGGATCATAATACATCTGAGCAGCTCATCTTTGTTTCTCTGATTATCCAAATAATGAATCATTTCCCAGCTTGGTGCTGAAATTATAAGTCTTGGTTTTTAATATTAAAAAGAAAGGTCTTTCACATGCATTATGTAAACTCTGCTGGAATTTGTATTCTAAGCTTTACCAGAGCGGTAAAATAGATGCACAAGGATAGAAGAAATGCAATTTTTGACTCTTAAACAACTACTTAATTGTTCATAATTAAAACATTTTGTAACAAAATTCTTGCATAAATGGCCTGGAATAATTTTTTGCAACGTATCAGTCAGCTAAGGAAACTGCTGCACACAGGAGGTCTGCAGTTGCCTGCTCTCTCTCAGCTGCAATGATTCAGACATGATTTCAGCTTTATATCAATTCCCAGAAGGATACTTCAAGGCAGGCGCAGAACAAAACATTTTCTTCTTCACTTGTATATTTTTAATTATAAAACAGAATGAACCAAAAAAAAAATCACCATGTTTTCCTCCTCAGATCCAGAGAGCATTCCTTAGTTTGAGATGCCTGTAATCACTCTGAATTTTGTGGACGCCAGGGCAGAGGGGATATCAAAGCAGACAATGGTAGTCCTTAATTAGAGAAGCCAGGTGGCACACAGAGTCACAGCACAAATTCCCCTCCACGTCCCTGCCAATGATTGAAAACTTGACCTCAGCAGCCATTCTTCAGGGGTGAAAAATAATACAGTCACCAGGTGGCCATCTCTTCAACATCGACAGCCATCTGCACCAAAATGTGCTAAATTATGTTTAGTTCTTTTTAATGTGAACCATTATCCATTAGAGTCACAGCAGGAAACCATGAGGTCCTGTTAATTGAAACTTCAACTGTGACTTAAACCTCTGTCCCAGACAGGAGACAGACACTTCACCTGCTGAGTCCTTCAGCCTAACATGGGCAACATTTTTCCTAAGTGTCTGATCAGATATAGAACAGTAAATGCCTGCTCTGCAAAACAGGCCAGGATTTGGAGAAGAAATCATTCTGTGGAAGTGTTTTTTATAGGCTTCTCAGTGCTGTCTGTCAGACGAAAAACCAGTTTGATTTTGCACACCGCTGTTTATTTTACTAATGAGCTGACACAGTTGTACTTGTGATTTGTCTACCAGCAGCTTTTTAACCCCTTCCTAGGGATGCCCTGAGAAGATGAAATGCAATGTGAGCTGCCAGTGCCAAAACCTGTGCAGAAAGGTCTGTCTCTGCCAGGAGAACTCAAAACTTGTCCTAGTCTGTCTCCTATTAGTAGGCATAGATCTTGCTTCCTTATCTGCTCCTCAAGTATGGGAGACTGAAAACGTACACCCAAACACAACAGAGGGTGAACATATTGGAGAAGCAAACCCCAGAAGCATTGGAAAAACGAGAAATTTTCATTCATCATGAAGATACCCCCTTCAATGCTCAATTTTCCCCAAGCACCTTTAGTGCTATATCCAGGGGAAGCTCAGTGTGAACCAAGGTCCATCTTTACCAAGAGCAGGGCCCTTGGCTGGCACGCCCTGACACTCAGCAGTATTTTCCCTTTGTTATTTTCACTGCACCTGAAAGAGATCCAGCAGTGCCAGAAATCACTGTGAAGAACAGCCATCAAAGACCACTTCAAGAACCTGGCAGAAGGCAACCTGCAAAGCAAGGAAATATCTGATGGAGCTGGAAGCTTGGGACACATTGATCCAAGCCACTCTGTTTCTGGAGGAGTGGGGACTGTGTGAATAAAAGGCACCTGTAACTTCTGAAAAGACTCAAATAAAAGTTCATGGGCCCTCAGTGGTTTGTGCAGTGGTGGCACTGCTGAGTCACTCATGATTTGTGCCCTTTGGGAGCCAAGCCAGTGCCCAGTGAAATGTCTGCACTGCCACATCCCCAAGTGCCCAGGCAGTCCCTGGGGCTGGGCAGGCAGAGGAGGTCACAGCCAAGCACAGACCTTCACTCAGAGATATTTTTATTCAATCAAATATAATAGTAAAGACACAAAGTGCTATGACTCTGAGCCTGCACATTAACAGAATCATGGTTCATCAATTTTTAGGCCCACATTCAGAGCTTCCTTCTAAAAGCCAAAAAGTGGCTGCAATAGATCGTCTTGCAAAACATGGCATCTGTTCTCTTTCATTCCATGGTTATGGATAACCTTCATAAGCTGATTTGCTCATGACAATAAATTTATTTTCAGAAATTATACTCCTGATCTAATATGAAAAAATAAATAATTCAGAAGTTTCACATTATTACAGGGAATTATATTTAGGAGATCAACTAGGGATCTCTGTAATGAGAAACATTCACCTTGCTAGAGGAATGCTACTCTGCATTTAATCTTATAATATTCCCTTCAGGGTGTACAAGACAGCTTGCTGGAAAATATAATGACTCCTTAACTGTTTTCTGAAGAAGAAAAAAAAAAAAGAGTAAAGAAAACAGTGATATGGAAATGAGATCTACATTTCATTTGAAATTCCATATGCACTATTTTAAAGCCACCTTGTTTCAATACGGAGAAAAATAAAAAGACTTTGATGGGTCTGTTATTTGGAAAAAGATATTAAAACCACAGAGAAACAAAAGGATGTGGCATGTTTGGTCATGGTAATATAAAATCACTTGTATTTCACAAAAAGAAAAAAGCTGCTTCAGCTGTTTCTACTTTCTTATTTGTTATCTGAAAGAGCAAAGCTGGTTCACAAAGTTCCCATTGGCCAAGAAGTGAAAACATCTGTTGGAGCCAGGAGTGAGTTGCCAGGCACGTGCAGAGCACTGGTGCTGCAGCAGTGCAGCTCCACTGCCCCCAGCACAGCTTGGGCAGCAGCAGCAGCTCCTGCTGGGAGCTGTGGGAGCAGAGCAGAGCATGCCAGAGCGCAGCCACATCTGAGCACAGCTCAAAACAACCACACTGCGACCAAGCATTGCTCTCTCCTGGCTGTCCCCTCCAAATGCTGTAATTGATGTTGGTCAGAAAAGGAAACTTTCCACTTTTTCCAGCTAAAACTAATGTTGGGTGTCTGCTGCATTCAGGGTAATGAATATTGATGTTTGTAGCCATCTTCCAAATGAGGTAACTAAACAATACATACATAGTTTCCACCCATCTGGAGTCTCCAAGAAAAATCATTAAATTGTCAGTATGGATGATCAGCTCTGAAGGAAAAATAAGTATTATTGATGATGACAGCATGCTATTGTATCTCTGCATCATTATGCCAGAGGTGTACCTTTTCAAAGCATCCCATGAGAAGTAGACAGACAACACCAATAATTGCCTGTGGGATTGCTATTTAGATGCAACAGCCTGAAAAAACATGTCTAAATCTTCTAAATGTCTTCTTATTTTTTTAAGCATGGTACATTCTGCCTCGAGTATTTAAAATTATATAATTCGGTGTAATTAGAAATCTTCTCCCAATTAATTTTGTGGCAGAAAGGAAATCTTGAAGACTAAAAAAAGATAATTTGAAAGATAACTTGGATACCTCAGAAAGTATAGTGACACATAGTCTACAATGGAAAAGAGTTCCAGGAACAAAAATTTCCATTTCAGTTTCCAACCATGTTATTATTACACATCAAATGTCCATAGACAACTGCCGTCGCAAAAATTATTGAGCTAAAAATTTCTACTGAGGCACTAATTTCAGGGTTTCACTATGAAACAAGGATTCTGACGTAAATTAAGTTTTACTGCACTTTTTTCCTCTAATAAGTCTCAAAACTCAAGTATGGTATGCAAATAAGGTACAGGGATGCAATAACATATAGAGTTGTTTGACTCAGAATCAGGGTTCCAGTCCCTGCATCACCAGATCTCACAACAGCAATACAGAGACACTGATGCCTGACAACTATTTTATTTTTATTTTTGTTCAGTTTTGAGAGTTTTCCATCAGAACTGACCTTATCAAAAACATTCACAAATCATCTTCTGCTTCCATTTTAGCTGTTTGGAGAGAGGGTTTAGTACATGGGTATAATACATTGTAATCAGCCTAGCAAGACATGCTGGGCACTCCATGTGAAAAGGGAATACGGAATATCCTGATGTAGTTCCATCCACAGGTAGTCACATGAATAAAACTTCTGTGCAGTGCAAATCCTGGGGCAAATTAGAAAGTGTTCTTTACCATTATCAAGAAAACCTCATTTCTCTTCCCCCAGGAAATGAAGCTAAACTATTTGTTACAAGTGTTGGTGAACAGCATTCACTAGAAATATGTTAAAATGGCATATATTACAATTAATTAGATTTCCAGAGGAGTAATGTGGTATTTGGATTTGACATTAAATCAATTCAAGCTTCACAGATACTCTTGACAACCCCACCCGTAAAATCAATAGTAAAACCTTGTATCCCTCAGAAAGGACAGTGGTATCCATGTGAAAATACAAATTTAAATAAAATTGGAATTGTCTGTAGCAGGTAGCTTTGGGACTATTCCAGCACTTGTACAGTTTTTAACATGCCTTCTGAGATAATCATATTCCCAAGCACAATACAGAGGGTCTTTAAGCTGTAATTATGAATATTTTTTGTGTGTTATCATGTACATGGCACTTTTTTTCTTTTTCCCATGGTCAATGGAAAGTTAAGAATTTTTGGGATTAGTTTAAGGTAAAGTACTTATATTCTCTTTGCATCTACTCTAACAAAGTAGCTTCACAAATCACACACTGATGGTGAGATTCTAAATTATCCTTATGATAATTCGCTATTAGGACCACAGAGAGGAGGAGGCAATATCCTTTGCATGGAACAAAACTTTTTCTAAGATGGCTTTTATTGTCACAACTCATCTTTCAGTTTCTCAATATGTTAAATAACAATATCAAACAAAAAGTGGGTTTTTTCCAGAAAGATACCATAAGCATCAGTCTAAGAACCAAGACCTGACAGTGACAGAGGGAACTGGCAAGGCACTTTCACAATCACTGAAAATACTCAGGCTTGAAATGGGAAACAAAATGAAAGAGTCCTGAAGGATGCAGCTACCGCAAAACAATTCTGAATCTCCCAGAGTGGAAGAATATAAATATTCATTGTGTGCAGCAGAGAATAGCACATTGCAAGCTCACTGCAAAATAGAGACACTTTAGTATATGCTGAGGCCTCATAACAATGGGATTTGCCAATTAAATCTGAGGGGTGTGATCATTTCTGTTGTGATATGGTGAATAACATGCTGAGAGAGGCTCAGATGAAAGGGGTTTGAATCATTGCAATATTCTGTTTCAGCCTTCTTTTATTTTTTTTTCATCCTGTGTGAATATGAGAATGAAACGTGGTAGACAAGCCTGGGGAAACTTAAAGGAAGGTTATTTTGAGGTTGTTTTTCTTTACTTACGACAGCTAAATGTTAAACTAATACCAGCTACATTTACTTCTCTTTTAAAGAGAAGCCTGTAAGTTGCATCTAATTAATGGACATCTAATCACTGATGAAGTAAGATACCTGAATTCCTTCAGATTTGGGTCTAATGGAATTTTTCCATTATGGGTCATGATTAAATCTTGGGTCTGTGTTGTGCATATCTAAACAAATTCCCTTGGTTTCTTCCACCAAATAAGTGTGAAGGACCGATGATGGCCACCCTGCCAGTGCTGTAATTTTTAATCTTTTCACTGCAAGCAGCAAAACCTCCTCACTGTGACTCTCTGAAGCTGAGGGAGGTCCTAATGCAACCTGGCAGCATTTGCAGAGAGCAGCACAGAAGAGCTCAGCACGTTCCTGCAGGGTTCATGGTCAATAAATCCACAAGGAGGGCAGCAAGTTTCCTGCCCCATCCTTTGCAAAGGCTGGGGCAGGTGAGGCCCTGAAGGGATAGACCAAGTTTGTCACCACCCTCATAATTTAAATTAACATAGAATGTGGGAAACAAGTCACAACCCCCAGAACACAAACCCCAGAGTGAGAGCAGTTCAGGGAGGATATAAAGCCCTCTTCCTAGAAAACCTCATCATCCAGCAGAACACAAGGACCTAATAGAAACACGTAACAGAAACCTGCTGTCCAGCATCTCCACAGCTGTCTCGAGCTCCTAAACAACCTCTGCCAATAACCAGTACATTTGTGTGTATATACCATTGAAAATGAGATATTTAAGGAGTGTTTTGAAGGAGAATCAACATCATTTTATGTGAGTACACTGGGAGCTCTTCTGCCTGAGGGCATGGAACAATGTGCTGGAAGCAGTGCTGAAAATGAGGTCCATGAGCACTGCATTCACTTTGGACCTGAATGGATCTGAGGGTCACATGTCCCCATTGCTACTGTTTTACTATTATTTATAGTATTACTCTTTAACTGACAGGCATAGATATTTAAAGAAATCTAAAGAGAAAATTCCTTCATGTATATCAGTATTTAAATCATGTTTCACATACCTTGTATAAGCCCTATCCCTATTAACAACAAGCAGAGTGCTTCAACCCTCAATAGGTTCTGTAGGACACTGTCTGTCATTTTAACACAACATACACTTATTGATTTAGAAAATAAAGCCATCAAAACCTAAAACACTACCAAATGCTTCCCAAAAGGTTTTGGTGTTAAATGGGTAGCTCTGTCTGGAGGATCATTTAGCAGAACTGAAACAAATATTTAATAATAATAATAATAATAATAATAATAGTAATCAACTTTTTGCCTGCTATCATGGCACCTTCTAAGGTGACAACTAGCAGAAAGTTTTCACTGAGCATGAAGTATCTTATTTCAGGTCATATCCTACAGTACACATTTTGATTGCTGCTCACCCTTATCACTATTTGGCAGATATCATGTAATCTTCATCCAGCAACATATATTTTACCTATGTTTATTTTTCTTGGTAACCTTATTTACTGTCTCCCAGTAGACATCAGCTTCCAGTGTATGTACAGAAACATGCTAAACCTCATTTTGCTCTCTAAAAATTATTGTCACAATTTTCTTTGATTTCAGCAAAGCTTGGATTTGGCCTAGGGAATTTATCCCATTTATTTGCAAATCTTTTGCTAAATTTGTAAATCCCTGGAGAAATGTTCATATCGCAGGGAAAGAAATTTCCTAAATGTGACAGAGTTGATAAATTTCTCAAGCACAGAAAAGTTTGGAGGATGCAATTCCTATAGTCTGAGCAGTCATCTGGCACACTGGGTGACAGGAAACTGGTTAATCCAAAGGGCTTCCTAAGAATTTTTTTAAACAATTTCTCCTCCATCCTTTTAAATGTCCATACAACAACTGTCAGATTCTATATTTATATGCATTATAGGGGCAAAGATGTGAATAAGTTAAGCAATAGTCTCCTTCCAGGCTCTTGCTGCTGATCCATAAGCCTTATGATGTGTAGTATCATCATTTTGGAGGTCACACACTGAAGAGATTTAATTTTGCTTAGTTATCAAAAGAACTTCATTGCTGCAAAATAATTCATATCAGCTAGAAAAAATAAGCTCAGCAACCAGCTGAAACTTAGCTCTGGACTCTTCTTGTCAAGAGTAATCCAGACAGAAGTAGAAGAATAAAAACAAGTAAAGGGTAACGACAATTTTCATAAGCAAACTATGAACAGCTGCTCCAAGGTCAGTAACTGGAAAAATGATGTTAATGATCCTGCATTAGCTGGGTAACATGTTACTGCTAAAACAAATCAGCCCAGATTTGAACCATTGTGTGGCTTGACATCAGTACCAATTAAGGTGGCAGATGATGTATAAAGAGCCTGGACAAAGGATATTATTATGTTACGAGCTATATTGATTTTTACAGGGTTTGTTTGATTGACTCACTGATACTATCAAGTAATTAGCTTTAATCTAGGGTTACAATGACCAAAAAAAATCCTGAATCAGGTTATATTAGATCTCTGATAGTATTTTACTGATATAGAAAAGTGTTTAAACAAGGCAGAACCCTGGTTTCCTTTGTAAAGTCAGTGTTACACAAATGATCTGTGCAGAACTTGGCACACCCAGGAGGTGCCCAGGCTGCACGCAAATTCAGGTCACGTAGGCAGTGGTCAGAGAAGGATGAACAACCTGATAAGAGATCCTGATAAGCACAGGAGTTGTCTGTAATTAGCTGAACATTTTGGCATATCTGATTTTTTAGAAGTGTAGACGTAAAATAGTATGCGATTTCAACATGCCTTTTTGCTTGTTTGTTTTTGTCAATGATTCTAAAAGACAGCCACAGGGGATGGAGAGGGGGAAGATGCCAGGATCACTTGTCCTTTGTGGTCACTTCTCCCACTGACAAAGCCAGGGCACTTCAAGAGCATTTACAAATTGCAAGCTCATCACCCATAAGAAAACCAGACCAACTTGGTGTAAGGAACCTGGCCCTAGAAGTGAGCTCCTCCAGTGGGTGCCTGATCCCAAATACCAAGCTAACACTTTGTTACCTGGAAGGAAATTCTCTGTGGGCAGGAGACCAGGTTACAGACATTTGCAATACTTCTCCTAGGAGAACTATCAGCAAAATGTCTTGGTTTGGTCTTTGTCAGCCACAGCTCTTTTCCTCCATTTTACATGTATGCCTAATTTTAGATAATCTATAACAAACTGCATGTTTTGATCTCAGAGCTCCCCAACAGACCTGCTCATTTCCACACACACGCTTGTCTTCCCTCTACTGCACCTCCACACTTGGATTTGCTCAATGTGATGGGTCACTCTGCTTCTTCAAATATCACCTCCCTCCCTTCACACATTTCCTCTCACCCTCCCATCCTCCTGAGCCCAAATAATTCAGCTCCATACTTTGGAAGGTCTCCACTTTCTCCCACTCATGCCTAACTTTTATATATATACACAGATACCCCCAGTTTTCCCGTATCTTCCTGAGCAGAGCTCCTCCACTTAAAGGCATCTAGTTAGGCTACTTTCCTGTTCCAGGTAATAAACCCAACAATTTGGGACTAAGACCAACAGGCAAATATTCTCCATGAATTTGTTTGCCCTGGCTTCACCATGCCTTCTGTATGATAAGCTACATGTGGATGCAATCCTCCCAACATACTTGTTTGTGAAGCAGCTGTCAAGCCTTCAACTGCATGCAAGTTGTAAATAATACCATTAAAATACCATTGGAGGTCCTGACATC
Organism: Hypocryptadius cinnamomeus; assembly: GCA_013400635.1. Taxonomy (NCBI): domain Eukaryota; kingdom Metazoa; phylum Chordata; class Aves; order Passeriformes; family Zosteropidae; genus Hypocryptadius; species Hypocryptadius cinnamomeus. Next base: position 37,752 of record VYZP01066297.1, on the reverse strand, counting down.
AGATGTGCCATGATTTCCATAACAGGCAGTGCCTCTGAAGGAAAGCTCAGTATAGTGCTGAAGGTGCCTGTCTGTAAGACAAACACATTTCTGCCCCTGTGCTTGCCTTGCAGTATATCCAGGCTCACATACAATTCTCTTTCATCAGGATAATTTTATATTCATGGTATTTAAACAGTTTGAAAAATAGCAGTAGTGTAAGCAAATCACAGCACAACCTATCTCAGCAGAACTTTTAATGTAAAGTCCTGCTCTTGGTCACTGGGTGGGGCAGGTGGTGGTATTGTTGAAACACAGCCCCACAACCCCCACAATCTCTCTTTTCCCCCTTTTTATTGATTTGCAGATCTTTGTTCCCAGAGTGAATTCTCAGTTCCTTTCCTGGTGACACATTTTGTGCACTGATATTTATTGTGGGTTTGGCTATATATATGTATGTCCCAGGGCTTCAGCTCTTATCAAGAGAGAGAGATTCAGTGTCTCCAAGCTGCAGGTCCTGTTTTTTCTGGTTCAACACATCCTTGCTCTGGAAGTTTCTGGGTTTGCTAGTCTCCTGAGAATTTACAAACTAAGACAAAGTTCCGGAGCAAAGAGAGATGTCTGTATGTGTGACAGCAAAAGAAAAAAGAAAAATCACAGCTGTTCTGATCAAACACACTGCCAGCTCATTTGAAAACTGTACTAATTCAGACTGAACCAGCACAAGCTGATGTGTGCAGGCAGATGTTTACAGCCCCCCCGGAGCCCAGAACAAAGCTCCCACCCCAAGGACCTGCTGGCAGCCAGGTGGCCTCTGGAGCCAGGGACAAACCTTGGCTGAGCCTTACACAGTCCAGCCTGTGCCCTTGGGAGAGAGAATGGAAGGTGTGCTATTCTTTTCAAAAAGAACATATTTGAGTTAGAAGTTGGCTGGCCATCACTGGCTGCAAGTCTAAGGGGACTAATGACATATTTTCCTGTACAAGTAGCTTCTGTGAGTGCAAATTACACAAAAAAACCTTCACTAATCAGGTTTGGGAAACTTGACCCCAGAGAAAAGGAACTTATTTCTTTTTTTTTGAAAGGAATTTGCATAACCTGCCATTGTTTTTAGGATGATGGGGCATACTAAAAATTAAGTTAAAGAAACAGTAATGTAGGCTGTTCCTTACAGTAATTTGGAAATGTAAAACTAGTTCTGGCTGGGATAATGTCACTGCTGTTGGAGATCAGGGAATGGGGAGGATAAGACAGAAGGCATCAGGCACACAAATAAGCACATGCAACAGAGATTCTTACATCTCTTGTGAAATCATCTATTTTCACTTTGAAAATTGTCCAGCTGGTGACACAATTATGCCTTTTAATTTTATTTTATTAGGAAAGTAGATGTGTCCTCTGGGAGAAAGTTAAAAAGGACTTGGATTGGATCAAGGTTTCTGCCCCTGGGGACAGTGCACAGCCAGAAATGGCTCCTATGCATTCTCAGGAATTTCTCCCTCTTTCTCACTTAATACTTGTTCTTTGCTAAAGAGAGATAAAACCTCCACACAGCTTCCTACAATAACTGCACTTTTTCTTCTGATGGGATAACAGTTAAGCTAATGGGATAACCCTAGGAAGCAAGAATTCCACACGAACCAGACAGCACGTACCTACCAAGCAGATTGCTCTGAAACAGAAATAATGCCACATATTTCCCAGAACACCAGAAGCCTACATCCAAAGTACCAAAAAACTAATCAAGTCCCTGGTCCCTGAAACAGTTTCATCCTGAAAACAAAGATTGCAGAGAATCCATGAAATCTGAGAACATGCTACCTTGGACTTTCTGTGGAAAATGTTCAGACAATTAATATAACACACAGCAATAAAAACTTCAAGACAAGGTTATATTTATTGAAAATGAACATATTTTATACTCAGCAGCAGGAGAATATCACATGTTCCTCCCATTTGGAGAATGATAGCCAAATAATTCTTTCCTGGAGTGGAATCCTAGCCCCACTGAAATCAATAGCTGCATTATCAGAGCTTCACTATCACCTCAGTCTTTATGACTGCCACTTCCTTGACCATTGAAACAAAATTTCAAAGAAAGAATGCTATTTCAAAGCATCCTTATTCACTCTAATATACAGGCATGTACCAAGTGTTTTACTATTGTGACAGACCTGACATTCTTTTTTTGGTCATATAAAAACATCCTTATTAGGCAAAAGGGGAAAAACAGGGAGGATAATGATAGCACAACAATGCTGTGTAGGAGGGCAAAATTTATTCCAGTGGGTTTGGGGAGTGTTCTTTTATCTGCTTCGCTGGAAAGAACTCTATCTTTGTGAAAGCCAATATTCAATAAACATGGTTGTTCTTTTTCATTCTAAAACAACTAAGACAAACTATAGATAAAAAAGAAGATATTAGATTTGCTTTTAAATTCTGGTTGTTGGGCTGGCTGTGATTTTAGACACAGCTGTAATTCAACACCACTGCAGGAGTTCCCCACTCCCTCTGACTGCCCCCTAAATGATTTATATGCAGGAACAGAGACCAGGATGAGAAAAAGCAGATGCCAGATAAAACCACACAAGCCACATGCTCAGTAGCTGTAAAAGTACAAATGTAAAGGGAGATGCTGTGAATCACCAGCAGGAAATGCAGCTTGTTCAGCCCTGCCTGGGCTGGGTGCTGCAGTGCCCTGGTGCCCAGTGGGAGCTGCCCAGTGCTCCTGGGATTTATGGCACTCTTGTCCCAGCCATGCCAACCACGGGTCTCTTTAAACAGTCTGAAGCCAAGAAAGTTCTGAAGCTACAGAAGTGACTACAGTATAGATGTTCCCAGGGAGACTGTGTTTCTTTAAGGCCAGAAATTCATGAACTACTTCAGTGTTTTCCTTTTTTCAGCTGCCATTGTCTCATTCCAGCAGTCAAGATTCACTTACAAAGTGCTTCTTTGAAGCCAAATGTTATTCCACAACATCTATTTTAAGAGCAGATACCAGAAAGTCGGCAGCATTGCAGAGCATCTTACAATGTCTTGAAAAAGCACAAAGCCTTCTGAATATAAGAGAAAACCAAATGTAATTCAAAATCTTAAAGCCTGAGCAAAGACCAAAGGGCTTCCCCACATACCATGTGTGTAAATGAATACAGCTACCTTTGTTCCCAACTTCAGCTGGATCTGGTATGGATAAACTTATAGAAATTATACCAATAGTCTTATTATTTTCTTTATGAAGAAGGCTTAAAATTAAAAATTCTTTTAGCAAATTAGAACTGAAGTGCCTTTGTTTAAGCAACAAAATCTGTTTTCCAATGTTTTAAATAACACTATGAAGCCAGTCAACATTAATAATAATGACAGCATCCATTCAAGGCAGCAATTAAATATTATCTCCTGGGTTTTAAGAGACACTTACTTAACAGAAAGGGACTTTATATATGCACTGACACACAGATGGCACTTTAGTTCTAGCAAAAGAAACAAATTCAAATACTTACAAAAATACTCAGAACTCAAATGGTAATTTTAGTATATTCCCAAGAGAATTGTCTGTATCTGAAGATCAATTATTAAGTTATGTGACTATCAGAACATGATAACATCTAGCATTTACAGTAATAAAATAAAACTGGTGCCTTAACATGTTCACTGGAGGCCGGAGGAGGGTTTCAGATGGCAGCACTGTGTCCTGTGGCCCTACACCTCCCCTGAGGTGCTGCCATGGCACAAAGAGGGGGTGATGACCCTCTGGGCATGCCTCAAGTCCAGCCTCATTTACTTTTGCTCCTCAGAAGTGCAGGGTGCCTCAGAAACATGCAAAGAGGAAGTGAGACATGGCTCCACAGGCCACACAACAGGGAGGCAAGGGGAGATTACCTCTGGATCAGCCATGGAAGAAGACTGAGAAATAATGGGGGATAGGAGAGTTATCAGCAGAACAGTCTAACACCTGATGCAGCAGGTCAGTTCACATTTAACTATATAAACTAAAGCCTTAGATTTGAAGTCTTTTACTATTCTCACCAACACCAGAATGGAGAGAGATGATGTAGAATTGACTTCAGGGACTTTAACAGCAGCTCATTACATTTTAATACTAAATATTCATTGTCAATTATAAAAGGTGACCGATCCTCAACATGAAACCTGAATGGAGTATTTACATTTACTGTATAAACCTGTGCATTGGCAGAAATCAACATTTGTAATACAAATGTTTCCATTCCCATCTTTGGTTCAAATTCAGGAGTGACTGAAGGTTGTGACCATCCAGGGGCATTCACACGACCCCTGTTAAATTAACTCCCTGCTCCACTCCATGTTTTTATGGACAGCTGTCACAGCACAGTTGCAATCTCTTGCCATTTTGGCAGTTCCATGGCTAAGCAAGATTCATGGAAACTGGTTCTGGAATGAGAATAACGTGGGCTTGTAGTGAGCTGGCTGGTGTGCAGGTTGGTTTAGGCTGCACTGAGCTCCTCCTCTGGAGCTGCTCATTCACACCTCTAAAAGTGCAAAATCCACACCTGCACAGGCACAGCACAGTCAGGTACAGAGGCAATGGGAAAAAGCATTCTGCATTGCACAAAGAACAGGTTATGCACTTTGAGAACTTGAAATATCGCTTTTCTAAGGAAAAAATACAGCTCATTCACTGCTGGCAGATGTAGTGAGCTTTCAGACAGAATAAAATAATTTTGTGAATAAATACTTATTTACTCTGAGCTCAAGGCTTCTCTGCCAGCACATCTGCAGAGCCACAATTAACTCAGCAGATGTAACTCTGCCTCCTCCACTGCCCAGCCTCACCACAGTGTCCGATTTGAGTTACCTGGGAGACATCAGAGAAATTGCAGCAAGAAAGCCAAGCAATTGGAAACACCAAGTCTTTAATGAATCAGCACAGATGCACTCATTTGGTTTAATTTTCAGTTTAAGTTAGTAATTCTCAGTTCCAGAAAAGCAGAGAATAAAACTACAGTGAGAAGTCAGTGCTCACTGGAACTTTTAATATTTCTGCACATCCCTCTGCCAATTTACTGCTCAACACGAGCTGTGAGGTATTAGGAGTGAAACATGCAGATTTTCAGCTAAATAATGGAAATGTGATTGAGCCACGGTAAACCAAATGAGAGCAAGAGAGGATCTGGGAATATGCATATGCAATAAGGAATATTAAAAAGTTTCTTGGGCCCTGCAGTATGACAATGCACTCTGATGATCATCTTTATTAGATAGCACTAGATAAAGAGCCAATTCATTAAAAATTAATGGCACTGTACTGCCATCCATACATTATACATAGCCATAAAGTGGATGTGGACAGCTAAATGCTAAATCTGTTGGAAATAACTGCAAAGTGAAGTAGGAGAGTGTGTCGTAAAATAGTAGGAACCATGTAATAAGAAGGCTATACAATAAAATGGGGAGAAAAGAAAGACAATCTCACTCTATGAGTCTGTAAAATCAAATGAGATTAGAAAAACTACAGTAAACCAAACCTCTACTCTGAAACAGAAAAATTATTCTCAGAAAATGTACAAGAGCAAATACAAGAAGCTTATTAAAGAGTGAAACTGGAGGGTGGTAAATACAATGACAAATGGCAGAGAGATGTTTGATTGCAAAACAGCAGAGCTATTCACAAAAAGAAAACCATTTATCGCATCTTTTGATGAAAGCTCAACAATGTGGGGCATTAATATCATTGAGGCAGAATCAGTAAAAGGTATGAAAACAGGCAGATAAACCTTTTTCATTCGATCACAAAATGAAAATGCAATTTACACCATGCTCTCTAATTAAATAAGTTTCATTTTAGAGCAATTTAAAAATCTGTTTCATTTTCCTAAAAATTCTTAAAGTTTTGATTAAAAATGAATGCCTGTGACAAATTCCATGGTTTTGGATCAAAAGAGTTATTCAGAATACTCATGTGTGCTAGAATGATATTTCTAAAGTTTGTAGATAGCTTTAGTGTGGACTTAAACTATTTCAAATAAGCCACCATTTGGTATGTTCAGCCCTAAAAAGATATGCCTTTAAGAACATCTACCATTTCACATATTTACATAGCAAGATACTTTTTGAAATTATTCTGCTACATAATGATTCCTCCACAGTGCATTGAGAAATAGTGTTTTCTCATGGTGATGACCAAGAGGAAGAAGTGAAACCTCAAAGAAAACTGTTTAGCTGAAACACAGATATGTTTTCATCAGCACTGTCTTAAATCCTAATACTCCCAAGACTTATTCACAAGGTACAAAATCAGGCACAATCAAACAATTCTATCTTTCAAAATCAATTTCAAAAGGAAAATTATATAGAGAACCTACGTGCTTACCTCTGAAACTAACAACCAGGTTTGGGAATGCAACACACACACACACACACACACACACACACTGGTGCAATTTCAGAGCCTGCACAAAAGCTGAAGGAACTACAATAGTTAGCATGAGGCCACTTTTGAAACTTGCCCTGGCTGGTGGATGGGAGGAGTGTAATTCATATTCAGAATGCCATTAAATACAGCTAAACCAGGCAAAGCTCTACTCATTTCTACTACACTGAAATGAAATTCTGACCCTGCAGCTCTAGGAGCTCCCAGGCTGACAGTGACAGCAGGAACAACACGCTGTGTCATCCAGGGATGACAGGTGCTGGCATTTCTGAGCCTCTGTGAATGTCTGTGCCTCGTGTTTCCAGCACGTTCTTTGCTTTAATTGCCTTGTTGCACTGCAGTGCAATTCTCTCTAAGAATGCATTGGTGCAGCTTAGTGGAGCTGGACTCCCTGGACTGAGCCTAAGCCATGGATCCCACCCTTTTGCTGTTCAGACCTTTCCCTAATCCAGCTGCATGTTGCACATCTGGTTTTACAAAGTATTTATCATCAGGGTTAGTCTGTCTCACTTTGATATCTAAAACATAATTCTGCAGACTACTAACAACTTCTGATTTTAGCAGCTTCTAATGACAGCTCTTTAGAAGAAGCCAGACACTGACAAAGACTAATACAAAGAGAGCTTGAAAGCAAGTTTTGAGTTTGGGGTAGGAAAGACCCCTCACCCTTATGGATCTGGAAAGCATCTATTCCATGCCTCAAAGATCCTTGTGGATTAAAAATGTGAAAGCTAAGAACAGAAAAGGAATTATTCACCACATTATTAAACATGACAAAAAGCTTCTGAATTGAAGCTTAAAACAGGCTATTTAAGATTCCAGCAATCCCTGGGACTTTGGCAACAAAAATGTTCAAAAGCCTTTTATAGTTGCTGTCACATTTATGTAAAGCATCTGAGATTCCTGTGAACTTATTTATATAACAACCTAAAACTTGAAGCCAACTTGAAAGTCTTCCTATTCTAATTATTCAGTATTGGAGGTGCTGTACAAAAGATACTCAATGTTCTTTGTTAAACATGTCCTAAAATGGTGGCCAGGAAAACACAGACTCAAGGTGAACATTTTATGGGATGGCTGTTGCTGTGGATCAGCTCCACATCATTTGATAAAAAAGTTATTTGGGGATTTGTTTTCTTGTTTTCTGTTCAGAGACGTGAGGGAGATATCACTGTGTTCTACCTTCGACCCACATTCTGCCCCAATAATCTCACGTCATTATTTTTAGGGAAATACTACAGAATATGTCAAATAAAATAAAATAAAATAAAATAAAATAAAATAAAATAAAAGTAACCGTCTCTTTTCACAAATGTACCACTAGAATACTTCCCAGAGTCAGGCTCAGGATGGACACGGGACATTACTGGGAACTGAGGCCCAGCTGACCTGTCAGCAAGGCATTGTCATTCCAACTATTTGTTTTCTATCCCACATGAACATTCTGCCATCACTGTGGGTCACACCTTCAGCTCCAAAATGGAGAGGGACATCACTGCAAATGCATCCAGCATCTCTCCAACAGCACCCACACTGCAGGCAGGGGACACCTTGGGAACAGGAGTGGGACACGGCCCCACTGTAAAAGCTGCCGTACCGTAAAACAACTCCCACCCCAAGGAGCCTTTGAAGCTTTATCCTTCAAGATCATTTGAATGTGAATTTTCCATTTCATCACCCTCTGCCCAAAAGCTCTCAATGCCATTTCCCTTCTTCCCAGCCCCCAGTTCTCCTGTTTCACAATTTCACTGTCTCAATGAGGTCACTCATTCTCTGCTATTTCAAATACTTCCCTTTCCCCCTTCATGTCAGCACTTCCCAACCACCCAGGCTGTGCATACTTTGAGCACAGACTTGCTTGTCAAGCAGAGCTCTAATTACCTCACATGTCTTTGTACTGATACTTCATCAGGTGTCTGCAGCTTCACAAAACCAGGGGTCTAAGAGGAAATAAATACAAATCTCAGAATATTAAGATCCTATAGAGACATTATTGTGCATTACAGACACAACAAAGGGGCATTTGCCTGTATTACGTGAGATGTGAATTATCTTTTACAAGCATTGTGAAACTGGTCAGATTGTTTTATCCCTACATGTCTCTAACCAATCAATGACCAAATGAGGGAACCTACATAGAAATTAAGAATTTCTTCACTGAGAACATACAGTCCCTCATCATCTTTGTTTCTTTCATCACTATGCAACAGTACATACTAGCTTGTATTAATAATTCAAAGCAGGAGAAAATTTATAACCCAAATGTGACAAAAAAAAAACCACACAAGATCATAATTTCTTTCATTTATCATAATTTTGCCACGTCAGTCGAGAGCCAGAAATGTAGCTGAAGCACACCTAAAGAGAAACCCACACATGAACTAAGTACCACAAGCACTAAGGATGCCAACCTGTCTGGCTGGGGTTTTGTTTCTTTGGTTTTGTGGTGTTGTATTTGTTTCATTGTGCTGATGAGCACAGTTTGACACCCATGCATTGTTATAAGTCAATGTGAATTCTCTCTCTTCCTGTGTTTCTTTCTTACAGGATTATTCCATAGACATTCTGACTGTGGGATTTTTATGGATTAAGACAGAAGCCAGCAGCATTCTTTATTCACTGCTTTTTGGCATAAAAACACCACTTTGATTGCTTTTCTTTTTTTTTCTACTTAATCATGTTTCAGACAGACAGCATCCAGGTTTAACTCATCCCAGCTCTGTTTTCTCTTTTTCCCTTTAGCCATAAGAGTTACAGACAGAGGTTACAAAGAGCAAGAAAAAGGTAATTTAATATTTAGTTCAATGACGCCTGTGGAAGAATCTTGTGGACCTGTGCTGAGATCTCAATGAATCACCAGTGACTTACGATGCAAAACCAGTGACATAAAGGGGTAAAATGTCCATAAAGTCTTCAGGACTCCATTAGCTATTAGAAATAAAATATTAATATCTCTATTATGAGCATCCTTAAGACATGAAAAGTGAATTGCGGGCCCTGGGTCAGTCTTATCCAGTTTATGCCAGTACAGATCCCACTGCACATAAAGGTGGGAAGCCCATCCACACAGGCAACACCACAAAAATGAGCACCCCTAATTTCCCTTGTGCTGCCTGGATCACTCGCATTAAGCAAAGTGAAGCCTCCACAACTTGTGTTGTATTTATTTTATGGGCAGGTGTAAGAACAGTGACAGCTGAAAGCTCTTTGGAGAGAAAGCAGAACCCACTAAAAGGCACTAGAAGTGTCTTTTAGTTCTTACTGTAGTTCCCATCGCCCTGGGATCACCGCACATTCAAAGTGATCTGGAACTTCTCCCACTGCCATACAACTTTCCTACAAAAACAAAAGCCCTGAGAAAACATCTGAAGAGAAACCAAAGAGTCAGGGAACAAACATCTCACTCTTCCTTGTGAAAGACATCTTTTTCCTTCTGACAGAGAAAATACCCAGCTGTACTCCTCCCAGAGACAGGCAGGTGCGACCTTCCTTAGCACACTGATCCGCACAATAAGTTTGCGCTTGCTTCTAAGCAGGGCTGCTTTCCTGCTTGTTGATCAGGACTTATTTACTTTGGGGGATTGTATGATACTAAGATGTCTAATAGGATGCAGAGCCTTTCACCTGCAGGTCAGTGTGCTCAATTTCAGCCCAGCTTATGCAGCCTGATCTCGCACCACGCCGGGAGCTCCGCAGGAGCCGCAGCCCCGGAGATGCTCCGAGCTCCGGCGGGGACGGGAGCGCTCAGCCCCGGGAGCAGCCAGCTCCTGCTGACGGAAAGTCGATCGTGCTGCACTGAGACCAGGGGGAACACAGTGCTCTTGTCAGCTTTGTTCCCCTTACATTAATAAAAGAAAACACGGGGCTGCCCCATTTGTTGCACGGAATTGCGGTGATGGATGCGCTTCCACCGGGCATGCACAGGGCCTTAATCGCTCCTGCAGCCCGCAGGAATCTGCTCCCAGCGCCCAGCCCATGGCACATCCAGCCAAAAGGATGCTATGAACAGCCACAGAGAATACAGTGCTTCTCCAATAACACATTAAACTTCTTTTTTCTTCTTCTTTTTTATTTTCCCCTATAGAAGGATAACAATGTATTTTGAATAAACTGATGGCATCCAGCAGTTACGGAAGAGTTACTTGCATATATGCAATACTTAGACCAATCTTTTCCCAGGAAATAATGAGCTGAATTCTGACAATTCCATCCTCAGGTAGACTGGTGGAAGTCCCTTCATCTGCATTAAAATGCATAACACATTTCTAAGTGTCTCCATGACTAATTTGGAAATATGCTGCAAGTGCCCAGGATCAACATTAACAAAGTTATATAACACAGCTGAACTGTTCAGTAACACATAATGCCTCTTGGACTAGAAATCATTAGAATTAGCTAGAAAAACACTTATTTTCCCTAGAAGAAGCGTTAATGCTTCTGAGGGAAGACAAATAAGAAGGATTTGTCCATGGGAAATATTTAACTCATCTAAAAAGCAAATGTGCTTACCTTTGACTGAGAACAAAGTCACATGATATTGTAAGTCAAAATTGCAATTCTGACTACAAAAAGGGATCTTATTTGTCTTTTAATCTCAAAAACTGACATTAGACTACCTTTGCAAGTCAAAATAAAGTTAGGTCAAAATCATAAAATCATAGAAACATGGAATGGTTTGGGTTGGAAGGGACCTTAAAGATCATCTAGCTCCAAACCCCTGCTATGGGTAGGGACACCTTCACTACAATGTTCTCTTGTATTTATTATTGAAAGAAGCCTTTTGACCAAATAAATATTTTCTATTAAACAGAATTTTTTGTGACAATATCATATTTTTGCTTAGAAAATCTCTCCCACAACTAATTCAGCCTGCTTTAAAATACTGGAGTGGTTGCATCTGCCTGTTTCTTCAGGGAAGAGGTGGCTGCTCTTCACGGCTTTCAGTTTTGCTGCCCTCTTCTCTGTCACAGGATCCCTCTGTTGGAGATGCCAGCACTGAACCTCAAAGGGCAGCTGGCATTCACCAGCCCAGTGTTCCTGTATAACAAAGACATATGGCTGTGCATGTTGAAGTTTTGGCAGGATTTTACAGAAAAAAAAGGCTCTCAGCAACCAGAGATAAAAATTGTTAAGAAATTGATTCATAATTGCATCTTTAAGTGGATATATGTACAAGAAATTATTATGTAACTGCAGCCATCAGAAAAGACAAAAATACATATACAACCCTTACCAGTTTATCAATTCCAGGCCTGTGACTGTGATATTTAAGAGCTTTCTGCTCACTGATATATATTCCGCCAGCTGTCACATTGTATTTCTAAATTGTTAAAAAAAACCCCTTACCTATCAGCCCCAAAGGCATTCATTTTTCCCTGGACTTTATAAAAACTAGAATATGTTTCCTTGATATTTCTTTTACAATGGAAGGCCTGTTAAAAACAGCATCATGAATATTCTAGTTATGACAGATATGAAAGGACATAATATCCAGGAAACAGTTCTTTCTTAACATATTCATGAAGAGGTTCTTGTCAATCACAGACAGTGAATTGAATAAAAAAATAATATTCGGAGTCTTAGGAGGATACAGCTGAGTTTTACATGCTGGAGATATAAAGACTGGGTTCCACTAACAAGATTCCTGGCCTGAAGTGCCTTTGTGAAATTATTCAGAAACCTGCCAATAACAATATTTCAGGCTGCAGAAATCTCCATGTGGGTCCGTGTGCTGCTGCCACAACTTAATGGAGTCTCCCAGCTGGTGCTTTAAAGGAACGATGTCTGCAATCGTCCATTCATCTTGGAGTTTCAAAACAATTTGCTTTATGGCCCTGCTTCTTTTGAACATTAAAAAGCTTACATCTTGAAATATTCAGGAAATAAGAAATAAACTGCCAAATGCCTCAAGCAGGAGAACAACTTACAAGGCTACTTATATATATATATTAAAGTATAAAAGCAATATTATTTCCTATTTATGCTGTGTTGCTCACTTGTTCAGCATAGATAATTAAAGAAAATTTTATAATAAAATAGTTTTTTGCTGCCTTTGCTACTTTTAAAGCAGGTACAAAGCAAAATATTTAAAACATACTACTCAAAAATGTACATATAGAGCCAAACCATACTTGATTTTTTACATAAATCAAAAGCTAATTCCAAATATTTTCATGTACACAACACACAGTGGCAACCTGAAAAAAGTGCTAGTTTACTGACATTTTCAAACCACATGTCACTTTCCCAAGGAACACCCCTTCCTGAAATAACATTACAAACCAATTTAAAAAGCTGTGTCCATTTTACTTCATACATAATTACATGTCATTTAAATTTATTTTGTATCAAGAGAGTAAAAACCCCAAACCTAAGTACCACAGGTGCCTATATGAATTAAAATCAGTGAAATAAACCCAAAACCGTAATTACACCACACCCAGGGTTTCACTGCTGACCACAATGTCCACAGCTGGGAAACACCATTAGCAGAACTGCAGCATTCCTTTATTCCAGACTGCTTCCAGGACACTTAAAATATCACAGTGATTTGCCCAGGAAATACACACAGTTCCCTGCTGGAAGATACAAATCACCTCAATGCAAAACACTGGGGTAAATTTACAACAGCTTTCAAATCCATAAATTGCATGGTTGAGATTAATCCATATATATGGCATTCCACAGCCTTGCTCCTTCATGGAGATGGAAAGAACTGTGCACTGCTGGACACCCCAGCCCACGAGGCAATATACAGTGCTGACAGCTTCATAGATTCATTGTTTGCATCCCCTTCACAGTGCATCTGATGCCAATTCCCCAGGATTTATTTCCAAAAGATAGGTATCCATGCCTAGATTCCAGGGGAGGGTGCTGAGATTTGCCAACTCTTACTGCAAAGACATCTTAAGGCTCACAAAATCACTGCATTCTTTTTTTTTTTTTTCTTTTTTCTTTTTTAAACGAGAAACAAAAATAATGTAGAACAACATCACAGAACACATTGTAATGAAATCTGAAATATGGGTTACTGAAACCTTGAGACACAATACCAAATTGCCAGGAGTCTGTTTCTTAAATGGAAATGTCTCAGGCTTTTGTTTTCACCTACCTGTGGCAGAGTACACAGAATTGCAAACAGAAATATCCTAGCACATTTTGGACTCTGTGTGCAAGTACCAGTGATATGCCAGATCTGAAAAGAAGCCCCCAAACCAATAAATCTGTCTGGCTGTCAAATATTAGGAATACCTACTACAGGTAATGTCTGGTACACCACCACATTTATTATGTGACTCACTCTTATGAAAACAATGACCACCTGAATAATATTAAAAACATTGCTGAATCAAACAGCACTGGCTTCAGAGCCTTCTCATGTTTTCACTAAAATAAATACACAGGTTTTCTGAGCTATAGAGGTGAGATTTAATCATGTTGGCAGCTTAAACCTGTGCAAGTTCAGCATCAGCATGAACCAACACTACAAGGACAATGAGGAGCCACTGTTTGAAAACCACCAAAACAGATCTGAAATGCTAAAGGATGAATTTTCTGCACACAGAAGCTCAGTGTTTCATTTTTCCCATCACTTCACCTTTGGTAAACTTGATTCATTAGTGTATTAGTGTATTAATTGACAGTTGCTTCCTGTTTTAAGTGATTGCTTTCTAGTTCTATTACGTACTGTCAAACAGCAACACATGATTAATTACAAATAAACCAAGAACTTCGCTAACAATGGGCTGTTGCAAAAACCTCCCACCTTCAGGAAGGAAATTCTCTGCTCACATGGCTGGGACGCTTTCCAGAGCTCCATCTGCAGCATTTCACACACATTCAGCTGCATTGGCTTCTCATGAGATTTTAGCTGACATTCGAGGTTGATATAAATGGGTTACTTTTTCTTTTGTGCCTTACAGACTGACCCCTTAAATGCACAAAGTCATATCCCAGTGTTGGTCAGTACACAAAACATCTATCAAATGAGAAATTAGATTTTATGGAGGATAGCAAAAGGCTGCATATGAGACACTTTGCAGACCTCTGGCATGAAGACCAGGTCCAACAGACAGCTATCCAAGCCCTGCAGCCTCACTAAGAATCTTCTGATCGATTGTGGGAAATTAGGATACTTCATTTTGCTGTCAATATAATTAATATGAGCTCAACTTAAACGATTATCTATGGTCTCCTAGCTCACCAGAAAGAAGTGGAAGTTTAAAGTGTTGTAATACCACAGCTACAAAGGAGGATGGCTGGATGGAGACATCAGACAGGCTATTTATCACCCACCTCAGCACTAATGGCACAGGTTCATAATGATTAAGAAGATCCATTCTGTCTGAGGTTGAAGTTGAGGTGGTTTAACTCTCCCTTTCAAATCTGTTTGTAATGAAATTCTAGGGCTTTTATATGAACAGGTCCTTGAATTGCAGACCGAGAAGAAGTCCCTTAATCAAAATCTGAACTGAAATTTCTTCTTAAAAGTTCAAAACAGCTGGCTGCCTAGTTCCTGTTACTGGGATGAGCTACAAACTCTTTTAATCAGTCACAAAGTTTCCCTCTGTCTATATTTCTTTTGAGTTTATCTGAAAATTAATTTCAGTAACTGACATTCCTGAAATTACAACTCCACAAGGTGAACCCTGTTACTCTCTTTTGGAGCCCATCAAAAAACACCTATATAGTTTGATATTTCTACCACACAAACTTAAAATATTCTATTTCCAGAGGAATAGTTAGTGTTACTTGGAAAAGCAGAGTTCCACAAGTAAAACACTTCTTAATCAACTTCAATAACATTAACAGAAAATAATTATTACCTTGTGGAAAACAATTATTGTCTTTATACCATGTGGCCAAGATCAACATCACTTCCAGGGTAGCCAGAGACTGCAGAAACGGAAACCACAAAGTATTTATTTTAAAGCATGGAACACAGAGGAATAACATATTCCTCTGACAGCTGTGGTGAATAGCTCTGGTATGTTCATGGTTCACATTTTTGGGCAGGTTTTATATGGTCTTGAGAATCAACTCTTAGGAACTAATGGAATTTTAAGTAGATTTCCTCTGCCCACAAAAAATACCCAAGAAAGGCAGACTGTACATATAAGAAAAAGATGATTTACCTTGGCCCATTATAAAATAGAAAACAGATGCAGTTAAGTGGACCCCTCAGCTGAAGCTGTTAAAATACAAACATCAATCATCATCATTTGGGAGCAGTCAGGAAAACAAGAGTAATGAAAATTGGTGCTTTGATAATTTCACTTAATTTTCTTCGTGAAAGAAAACAACCACATGCACAGGCAAAATTTCAAAGTCAAAAGAAGTAATTTACCAAGATCCTCAGATTCCGAAATTGTAAGTGGCCATGATCTACACAGCCTCTTTTACTTTCTGGACATGTTTTTTGTTTGTTTTAAGCAGTTTTATTTAAAAGAAGCCTACTTTGCATCTGTCAAAGACTGCAGAAACAGAGGGGCCTGTATCTTTGTAGCACAAAACCAAAATTATTTATTTCAGCTAATATTAAGACGTAAAGATGAAGTATTTTGCTGGTTGTATTTTTCATTTATAAATAAAATTAAATATTATTTACCAAACTAGTAAAAAAAAATGATGGATACTAAACGACACCTGCATAATCCTGTATTCACCTCTGTAAGCCTCGCTCAAGTATTTACCAAAATGACAATGCCAGACAACAACATCCCCGGGATGAGTTTCATAACTATCCAAGTTGAAGTTAAAATAGTGAATGAATAATTTGTAAAAGCTTTCCTTCTATCAAAATATCCCTCTTTTTTTCTGACAGGATTTTCTCAACTAAGTAATGATTTATTGCCACAAAGTCCTAAGTACTCATCCAGAAAAACCATATTCAGTTTTAAGCACATTGTCTGTTTTACCAGAAACAATAATCTAAAAAGTTTTATTATTTATATTCTGGAAAACATTCTACTTACACCCCTTCTTGATCCATTCCTTCATGTGCTTTCTCTAATTCAGAGATTATCCTGCTTTTGGAATAATTCTCTCCAATCTCATCACACCGTCATACAGTATCTCACTGCTGACCTACTTTAAGTCAGATACTAAGTTCAATAAAGTTAATCAAACACCTTTCTTCTACATAAAGTACACTTTTTCTAGCATCTTTCCTTCTCTGAGAAGGAAAATTAGTTACATTTCCTCATTGCTGCCTTGCTTCCATGTCTTCATGCTCAACCTCCCTCTGTAAAATCTCCAAAACCAAGAGAAGATAAAGGGAGTGAGAGATTTTCTGCTGAGCAAAAGAAGTGGGGCTTGTGGGGCAAAATTAATTGAATTCCATTTGTCTTTGCAACATATTCCAAAAGTAACAGAAGAAGGTAGACTGTGACATTAAATTTCAGAAGGAACTTACTCAGCATAAGAAACTCCAGCTGAGGAGCCTGAATACCTGACAATGATCCAGATAGCTCCCACTGGCTACAAGTCATGGAAAACTACTACACAATAAAATTCTATTTTAAAAAAATCAGCATTCAAACAAGGAAATGGCCAGCTACATATTTAGTTTGGCTGAAATCTCTCATGCCTAATGCTTAGGCATACAATGGAAGGCTCTGTAATCCCTTCACTTCATTTCATTTTATAATTACTTCATATTTTGTGGATAATCAATTTAAGAATAACTTGCAAGTAGAATTTAAAGAAATCTCATATTTTTTTCAAAAATAACATGAAGAAATGAAGTAGCAGATATGACAAAAGATCAAATCACCACATTATATACCTGACAGAACTTTTCATAATTCTATTTCCCAAATCAGCTACAAAACCTCACTTTGTGCTTTCTCAAGAACCATCAAGGACCAGAGAGTGAAAACATAAAGGACAAAGTATTGAACAAATGGAATGGAACAAGGCAGTGCATTGTGTGTGATACAGAATCACCCCATGCCTTTACAGCTGACATTCAGTGCTGGCAGGGAGTGAGCACCTTCCAGAGAAACGAGCCAAACAAAACACTGCTGCATTCCTCTGGGCTTTAAATCCAGCTTTGGATACAAACCCACTGGGTCAAGCCCCATCCTGGGACCTGCACAGGTTGAGCTGGGAGCCCACCAAGCACACAGAGCCAGAGTTAAACCTCCTGCACATGGGAGCACCTACACCTTTCCAAGGGCACTTAGACTGAATTTTATGCAAATTAATACACATAGCATTACAGAGAATGCATGAAATGGCTACACATTTCATAGCATACAGAGAATGCATGAAATAGCTACACAATTCACAATGTAATTTTGGTGCTGTTACAGTAAGTTTGATCTGTTTTCACAAGTATAACGTGGTGGCGGGGGGGAGGGTCACCCCCTGTTTTTTCTTTAGAACTAAGCAAAGATAAAAGTCTAAACAATCCCATCCCTTTGGAATCATGCATAGAAAAATGACATTTGCCACAAAGGATTTCATTTTGCCAAGACTCTAAGAAACACAACAAGCAACATGACAGGAGAAAGATCAAGAAAAAGCCAGAATGTTAGAAGAAAACAGGCAATGCTGTTTAAGTGCTCCACTTGTAGCACAAGAACTTCCTTCCATCAGTAGAACACATGCATCTGGAAATTCTTTAATTTACAAATGTCAACACCTGAATATAGAAATTTTTAGGTGTATTAGAACCTGAAAACAACTGCACAGTCAAAAAATTGTCTGGACAAACTACAGTGCAGTTGACCCCACTGCTCATGTGACTCCTCAGGGAGTCCACTCAGTCTACAAAATCAGCAGAAAAGCAGTCAAGCCAAAGAGCCTCAAGTCTGAACTATTTAGTTTCAGGATAGCTGCATTTGGCTGCAGTAGCACGAAGCTCAGCACAGGGAACTAAGTGAAACTTGTTTACTTAAACCACGGAGAGCAGGATCAGCAGTAAAACCAATGTTTTCTAAGATCCCATGTTTAAAGCTATATGGAGTCTTAGAGGAACAAAACTAACCCTCACCACATGAAAAATATACCATAAGATCTAACCCACTCTAATGCCATAATGTAATATTCCTCTATTTCCATTTCAACCAATCATGAGTACTTAGATATTTACCAGAGCACCTCATATTCTTCCATTAGAGCATTCACTTGCCTCTCTAAGGCAAGGACTACTTAACAGTCTGATAAGTACCATAAGCAGTTTGAGCACTGCATAAATAATAGGACAAATTCAGGGACATGTAAGGGACACTGGGCCCAAACACCCAGGTGTCTTCCCCAAAAATCTATTACCATTGTCAAAATCCGTGTGGTCAAGTTTCCTAGGGCAGAGAATTTAAGGAGCAGATCTGTCTCTAGCATAACCTACATTTTTCCTGAGAGGGGAATAGTCAGCAGTGCTCAGAGACACATCAGCTATCAACAGACTGGGGTCCAGGAGATGGGCACAGGAAGGACATGCCCTGGAATCACCTCCTTTGTGGCTGCTGCTCACTGAGAGAATGGGACAAGGGAAGTCTGTGCTATTTTCTGAACAAACATTGTGTGCTATTGTGAACAAATATTCTGTGCTATTTTCTGAGACTCCTTCATTTCAAGCTTTTGCCACGTTCTCCCTCCCAAGGAGCCCTGCCTTTTGGGCATTGTAATGCAACCAGGTGACTCCTTTACTGTTCTGTTACCTGATGGGTCACAGGAGTTTTGGGATTGGTGTCATTTGGGATCTTGCAGGCAGTACAGGAGATGCCCTCCCTCATCATGCTCATGTGTGTTCAGCTATTAGGAACAATTCCCAGGAAAACCTAGAATCCTCCATATTGTTGTGGGAGCTTTCACAGTTAGAGGGGCACCCACTGTGACTATACCTGCAAGAGACCATTAATCACATGAGCAAGCCAATTTTTGTATTATGCCATCCAAAGCAGAACTCCCATCCATTAGATGTATTAGAGAACAAAAAGTTCTTTTAGATGGATTTCCATACTAAATACTAAAGTAAAGCTCAGCTTCAAGTTGTCCTGCAAATTCGTGCTTTTGCTGTTGTACTGCACCATTTTCTTGGGATACACAAGGACTACAAATTAGGCTTAGTAAAATTTGATAGAACAGTTTTCTCTTTTTTTAACTAGGCTCATTAAAAAACCCAAACACCCGCCCCTCCCACCACCCCCCCTGAAAAAAAAGCCCAAAAACCCTACCACAACCAAAAAACCCATACCCAACCCCTTGAGAAAACCCAAAAAAACCCCAAACAGTTAGCTTCTGGAAATTTGTCAGGGCTGGGTTAGACACCTGGGAAAAAACCCTCCCCCCAACATGCCCCCAAATTTATAGTATAATACTGGAATGAATTTTCCTGGAGATATTGCGGAGCTTCCATCACCAAAGATCTGTGGGGAAAAAGGATTAAACAAACATTTGAGAGGCAGAGCATCAGCATAAACCAACACAGGCTGGTACTGCCATGGGATGGCAGAGTGCACTGACTGCCTCTTGGGAGACTTCCAAGCCTATTTTCCTATGATTCTAAATCATGTTTGTGTGTTTTTCCCCACAAAATGCAAACCTACATAGCCCAAGAGAAAGACTGTGTTTAGTCTGAAGTTACACAAGAAAGTGCATCTCTAGGGGGGTAGAAGTGGGAAAGGTTAAGAACTTCAAACACAACTAAAAGGATAGTAATATTTTCAACATTGGCTTGAATATGTTTCACATTGCTAGAAAACTCTCAGGTGTAGAAATGATTTGTGAAAAAGCAGCTTGCTTATGGTTCACCCTGCACAGAAGATCCTGTATGTTAGAGGATGATTTTGACGTCAAGTTGTGTCTGTCAAAAAAGAGTTGGCTGAGCAAATAAACATGGGTTTCTTCAAGTGGTGGCATTTCTACTTCTCAGTGGATCAGCACTTCCAGTTATGAGCAATCCATGTGCACACAGAGGATTTCACCTCATATTGTCCAGCAGAGCCCCCCTGTGATGGCAGCTGATGCCCAGGACCCTGCACATACTGCCCATGGCCTCTCCTCACCAGCTGTTAGTACGGATGGAATAAAGCCTGCTGGAATAGTTTCAAAAGTTTCTCTGGGTGAAGAAGCAAGGAGGGAGGTATGACAGGAATTCTCTAAGAGGCAAGAGGGTATACAGGAGGTCTTTGCATCTCTGCCTTCAAGGTGTCTGTCAAACCTTCCTACAGACCAGAGGGGACTTTTCTCCCTGCACTGCAGTTAGTGAAGCACACAGAGAGGTGACCCCAGCCTCCACAGATCAGTGTTTGTTCTGGGATAGCAATTCCAGTGCTGAAGTCTTTCAGGCTAGCAACAGTTTGAGTATAAGATATTATTCCTGTATGATTTCCAGAGCCAGAGACTTGTATAAATTAGACATGTCATGAAAAATCTGAATTATGTGTCGCATGGTGCAGCAGAGGGTAATATACAGACCTTTATTATGTAATAAAACAATTGAGTGCTGGGGTGATATTTATAGTATAATCCTGTATGTCCTCATAGCACTCTTTGGAAACATATAATTTAATACACACTGTATATTTTGTCTCTGTGTGTTTACATTTAAAGTAATGCAAACTTTATTCTCTAAAATCCCAGTAATATATCTGGAAAGGTTATTGCATGGCATACTGGTAAACACAACCATAAGCCATTCTCTCCTGAAAAAGATCACTTACTGCCTGTGACTCATTCTGCATATTTCTTTAATATTTTCCTTTTTAAATCTGAGCAAGCTTCTCAAATGCTTAATGAGTAGGCTCTAAGGCTTTAATTTTCAGCCAATCCTAACTTTATTACAAAAGTTTATCAAGCTATAAACACACTACTTCACTACGCTGTCATGTTTTTATAAAGTAGTTTATAAAAGGTGACATCTGGCAAAGAGGCAGATCTATAAAAATCATGCTGGTGGATGTAGTGTCATTTTTTCTGCCATCCTCCCAGAAAGAGTAATATTATTTTGACACACACATTCATCCCCACTGTCAAGCTTCTATTTTTATAGTTAGCTTACTGCACATATCCTTAAGCTATACAAAACCTTTGGGCTAATGTAAAGAATGACATTTCTGCATATTTATTATAACACTTATTTTAGGGGTTGACTTTGCCTGATAGGATTTTTCCAAGTACAATGTCATTTTCGTGACAATACACTTCATTTGGAAACAATAAATAAAGATGCACGAGAAGTCATGAAAGGCCAAATATGCACGGACAAGTGTACAGCACCTCAGCTTGGCAAGCCCTACATTTGTCCTTCTTTAATATTTTATCAGATGTGTGAACTGTATTTTGGAGTTCAGCACAAACTTCAGTGTGTGTAGTATAATGAAATCTCTCCAGGACATTATAAGTTTCAGCAGGGTATAATTTTAATACTGTGGAGGTTTTAGCTCTGACATGTTGGGATATAATTTCTTTCAAAGAGTTCATTTTTTTTTCATGTTTGTGTTGGCTCAAGCACAGCCAGGATATAAGCAAGTGGAAGAGCACTGAAATCAGGAAGCTGATGAAGCACTTCTGTGATTTAATTACAGCAAATAACTGATTAATCTCTGCTATGTCGTAGCTTATCTGCTAAAGTAGATGATATGAATCCCAACACACCACAGAAAGGTTGCTTCATTTGATTGTGCATAATGACTTGCTCTTTCTCAGACTTCCTCCAATACACTGGATACCTTACTTTTTAGATGTGAAGTCTGTCATTATTCACCTCTGTTGAATGCTAGACCTCTAAAATATTTAGCTTTAAACCACATGCACTATTCATGAAATGACTTTTTAGAGCCTTTTTCCAGTATTTAAAAAAGCAACAAAAGTGTGCATTCACACAGCAACAAGCCCAAAAATTATTTAACTGCTTTTGAACATGACACTGATGTAGACAAAACCAGAAATAGGAGTCTGTTCACAGCATCATTATTCTGCCATCAAAAGGGTTCAATACTGGAAATTCCTGAGCCGAGATCATTATTGGCAGTTCACTAAATGATAATTTGGGTTAGAAGCAGCATTCTGCTCCTTACACAGTGCACTGTCTTTGACATTGATGAGAAACATTTTACAGTGTATTTTTTAATGCTAAATTCAAACTACATAATACCACAGATCTGTTAAGAAACCAACATCACCCTCTGGATTGTTCACTATAATTGTGGTACAGATCAAGACTTGTTTAACTTGATTGTTCCAATTCTAATATCTAGTTCTAATATCCCAATTCCACAGCTGCACACGAATTCAGATCTTTGCATTTGTATCACGCCCTTAAAAGCTTCAATTACAGAATCAGAGACTATTTATCTCTCTAAATAATATAACTTCTGTATGAACCATAGGAGAGAAGGTCCTCAAGTGCACTAAGCCTGAGGATTTCTGACCCTAGGGCAGAAGTAAAGAAATAAGAAACCACTATAGGGGGGGATGTAACAAAACCTTCCCATGAATCCATCCTCATATTTGCTGCTTTAATATCTTTTCATCTTTATATACAATCAAAAACAGGTGGTCAAAAACAGGTCTTCAGAATTACCAGAATATATGCCTAATTGTGCTAAAATATATTTATTTGCATACTGCTGTGCCTTGTAATTTGCCATGCTACCTTCACAAGGTGCAGTTGGGGCTAGTTTGTGTCTACAAACTCCTTTTGAACACTGCATTATATTTAGTACAGAAATCACAACTTTAAAATGCTATTTTCTGTCTATGTTGCACATGTACTTACTGGGCACCTGGAACAATCCACCCTTTGGAATTGTTCTGGCATGACTGATGGAATCACTTCCTTTAAGCAAAAATCTCAAGCAGTATCTTTATCTTCCAATACCATCAAATATAAAGCAGCACATCCCATTTGGATGGTGATAAGGAAAAAGGAGCAGACACACATCAATGTGAAAACAGCACAGAGGGCACTCTGGACAGCCTAGACTGAAAAATACCCTGCTGAAGAGTCATGTAAACATAATGCACTGGGGATGCTCTTTATAGATCTGACCTGGTTTTGATTAGTTTTGTGGTATTTTGCAAGGCAGTACATTGGACTGTCATGGTAATCAAGGACTGGGAGTATTATTACCTGGAGTCAGCAATAATGAGAATGGAACCTCTAATTTCAAACTATAAGATAACACATTGATTAATAACCATGGGATGATTAGTCAATCCAAGACCTTAATGCACAATGGAGAAATTTATCCATTATCTGTTCAATGTAATACTTCTTTCCTCTTGGTGACTTTAAAAACAACCAAGGAAAATTACTGTCCCTCAGTAAAGGCTTTTGAATTTCATATGCATTTAATTAGATAACTGCCAGCCCAAGGACAGGAACCATGACAAATAGTTGTTCTTTTAAAATTAGAAGAATAGACTGTTCAATGAACAATATTGATGTTCTCTTGTACTGAGTTATACAGGAGTCTGCTACTACTTCCTTTAATTTATCTAACCATTTTTAAGATTCAATGAGTTTTTTTAAGAAGGTTTTAGTTACATATGCTAGTTGGTCATTTTAAAAAATATTGCTAACAGCAACAGTACCTGCATAGATAAAAATACGTACCTCACCACAATCTTCTTGGAATTAGGAATGAAAGTACAATTTACTTAGAAAAAAGGGCATTTGGGATTAAGAGGCCATCTTTATGTTAGTAGAAAAACAACAGTTAATTCTGTTTAATCTGTTTAATTGCTTCAATAGGCATAATAATAAAGATTAGCTGGCTGTGAAACACTTAACTATAAAACAAAGGAGGAATTTTTTTCCCATTTCTGGTACTGGGTGTTGTTTTCTGCTTTTGCAGGATGAGGGTAAAATGGAGGAAGGGTTCTTTTTGTGATCTTGTTGTTTGAGTTTTGGTTTTGATTTTCTGTGAAGCTTTTTTTCTTCTAAAATTTTTGAAGCAACACTCAACTATCTCCTTCTTCCCTACTACATATACACACAGTCTAAAGGCTGCCCAGCAGATGAAGCACAGTTTATTTATTACTAGGAGCACCCCTCTCTTGTTCTACAGGGGGTTATGACTTGACCATTCTGAGTTTGGTACAAGAGCATTTGAGATTTAAAAGGCCAATGATGCAATAAGAGAAAAAGATCTGCAACACCATCCTGTAACTGCCCCTTCCCAACACTCCCCACTGCAGTCCAGCTCCACTCTTGCTGTGGACTCACAAAACCTTTATGTCCAGAAGAAGCACAGAGCCATGTCTGTGCTAAGCTCTGCCTTCCCCATCAGCCTGGCTTTCCCTTAGAGCTGCTCTACTTGCCAGAGCTTCTAGAGGTGACCAGCCTGTGCCCACCTGGGCTCCCATGGAGGGGCACTGACCATGCCTGCAACTGGATTTGGCCCCAGGCTTCCCCAGAGCTCCAGGCACAGACTTTCTGCCTCAAGGAGTTTAATTTTATTCAGTAATCACCTATCAGACACATTTGCCTCAAAGGAAACCCTTCATACATTAAATGTCAGACCTGAAATAATTTATTCCTGAAAGGGTTAAGCTCACGGTACATTTTACTTGGCAAGTAAAACATCGTGCTCTCTAAATAATGACACCCAGATACCCAGTGACAAAATATTTCCCTATCTTTTATACCATTTTGATAATTCACTGTGTGTATTACACACAATCAAGACATACAGGTTTCAGAGGGATTCTGAGCACATCGCTCAGACTGACAGAGCAAGTATTCCAGACAATTGGCTCCCTGAGGGTCAAGACAGTGATGCTCAATCAGGATTCAAACGGGTCATAAACCCTTCATGGATCTCGCTCAAGTGGGTGGTGATGTCTCCCTGGGGCAGCTCATCCTTTTCTGCTACAGTAAAGCACTTGTCATTACAGACAAACTGCCCGTCAGTCTCAGGCACTCATTTAATCGAGACTTAGTGAGAACAGCAAATATTATCAGTGCCACAAAAGCCCTAAAGAGACAAATATATTAATCATAACTGCCATGATGGTAATTTAAGACACTCTCAAAACTCTGCTGGTGGTCCTTATACTAAGACTGCTTTTTAATGTAGATTCAGATTTCCAAAAATGGGTGCTGAAATCAGGCACTGCCATTTGGATTTAAGCTCTTCAAGACAAATGCACTGGGAAGAAAGGGGTGCCAGAGTACCCCTGAGCACAGAAACTGGGAGTGTGGCAGAGCACTGAATGTTAGAAATATTTCATTCAAAGCCCAGGTCAGGGTTCCATGCCCAAATTAAGGACACAAAAAGGAAACTGCTCTTCAAAAACCTCAAAGTGCTTAGAATAGCCCAAAACATTTGCTTTTGCAACAGTTCAGATAACCTGGCATATAACCAAGGCAGCTACAATAAACTACAAGCATGAAATGAAAACCCAACACAATCCTGGCAGCTTGGGACACAATGCTTTGATTGTACTGTTCTCATATCTAATTATGCTCCTATGCAAAAAAAAAAAAAAAGAGAGAGAGAGAGAAAACCCCACTGTTATACATTGGAAAAGTGTTGTAATAATCTAATGCTAGGATTGGCTGGCTCAATAAAATCTTCCACAAAAGGTTTGCTCCCTTTCTCTACACCATCCTACAACCACACAATTCCACACTGATACAGTCCCAAAATTAATCTAGCTCAGATTCTCTTCACTGCTATAAACAGCTAAAGCTTTTATGTTCAGCTCATGTTTTGGAGTAAGGCTGAACACATGATAATTAATTTCTTGGGTTGTTGTAACATGCAGAATGAACTCTTCACTCATTCAGCTGCACATACACAGGTATACATTTGAGACTGGATCTTTTTATATCCTCAGCAAAGGAATCAGCCAATGTAACAGTGATGTCATGTTCCCAAGAGGACAAAAAAAATACCCCAGTGATATAAATCAAGTGTTCTTCTGCTACAACATAAAAAACTTACTGGAAAAGAAAAAAAAGCAAAGCAGTTTCCAACTTTGCTTTTCCAGCTGGGTCTGATCCCTACACAATCCCTATCTCTGCTCTGCCTTGCAACTGCACTTCCCTCATTATCTGAGAGTTTTCTCTTGGCTTCCTGGGGAATTCCAGTGCAGACATACCCAGGCACACACTGGTGCAAGCCACTAAAGCAGGAAGCTCTGCCTCAGCACCTCTGGGATGTCCCATTCACCTGCACACCCCCAGACCCTCCACGGTGCCCCGGCTCTGGCGGCTCCATGGAGCACCTCTGGCTCCAGCTGTGTTTGCCACAGAAAGCCATCGTTCCTGCCTGGCCCTCCTGAGGCCAGGGATGGCTGGCAGTCCCCTGAGCCCAAAACTGCTTTCACATCAGAGAGCTGTGTTTAGCACCCACCAGTCCCTTTCACACACCCACATCCCTTAGAGGTTTCATCTTTTGTGTTTGGAAACAGGGAAGTTATTCCTATCACATTGCTTCCAAACCAAATTTCTCTCACCATGCATATTTATCAAGCAATTCAGGAATATATAGAATACATTTCTACATAGCAGATGGATAAAATATATTTTATTAATGTAAAACTGTTTTAAGTTGAAAATCTTCTGACTATATTCCAAAATATTAAAGCATAAATCATAGTATTTAGCAAGATAAACCAAAGCAGAAGCTGTATTTCAATAATGGGGGTTTACAAGATCCTTGTACTGTTTCCAGCCCTAATACAGCAGCGCAATAAAGAGAAATAAGCCTCCCATGGCCATGGCTGTTATTATATAAGGTTCTTTATCCAAAACTTCTATATAAGGTTCTTTATCCAAAGTATTTTTCTTCTCAAACTTAGAACCTGATCAATACCCATAACTAAATAGGCCTGGAAATCAATCTGTGTTTTCAATCCCCGCTATTTGATGAAAAAGAAATAAACTATTGCACTTGAAACAAGAAACACATAACCCCAAAGCAATCTGAAACCTTTTTACAATGCTCAGGACAGATTAGTCTGAACAGATCCAGTGACCTTATTTGATAATAGATAACAATGTTATATACATGGTGACACCAGAAAGCTTTGAAAATATTATACAGTTAATCATAAACAACTAAAAATTTTATAAGCATTGAAAAAAAATTACAATATCAGCTATTAAAGTCTTGTCCAGCCAAGTATACAAACTTTGGATTGACTTACATCATATTTGAGTAATCCCACTTACTGAAAACAACTACGTATTAGAATAAATCTGAGCACAAAATTCTCTTTGATTCTAATCTGGAGCTTCCTAAACCAGTACAGGGAGGAGTAGAAAGATGATCCTTATAAAAAATATGTTCTCCAAAATACCAAAGAAATTAAAAGCAATCAAACAAAAAACCACTCAAATTTGAAAAGAACTGTAATTGTCCAGTGATAAGAATCCTAGAAATACTACAAAAGTTTCAGTTGGCCAAGAATCAATCAGGTACAATTTGGGCTCCCTTTTGGCAGAGGGATAAACTAGATGAACTCTCAAGGTCTCTTTGCAGCCTGCAAATTTTGTGAAGTGATTTGGGATCTATAAAGACAAAATCCATCATATAAACATAAAAGGGCAAAACTCTGCTCTTTCTTTAGTGTGTGCTAGGCCCCAAACACAGAGGGAGAGAAGAGCTTTCACTTCAAAAGCATTAAAGGCTTTAGTGCAAAGCCCAGTGTCAGGATCAAAGGGAGGCCTGAGGTCCTGGATGGGATGGGGGAGAGGGAATTCCTGCTCCTGCCAAGCAGGCAACAAGGGGACATCCTTACCCCTGCTTTGTGTCACAGGAAGTGTACTCGCCAATATCCTTGCAGATAAAAGCAAAAGCAACTTTCCAGCTGGATCCATGCTGGCTGAGCACATCTGTGAACAGCTGGGAAGGTGGGAAGCATGGGCTCATCCTTAATGCTCCTGGAAAATTCTAGAATTCTGTATGTGAAACCACAGCCAGAATACACAGTAGTAGGGATCACCTCATTTTAAAATGACAGTCTTTTTCTGCCCTGTTTTTTTCCTGATGCCTATTGCTTATGATATGAAACAACAACACTGGGTCTTTATTTTCCATGTATTTAAATTCCTGTATCCTGAAAATAAAGGAACAAAATATGCTTGCTTGAGATTTTACTGAAAAACTAAGAATGAGCATGCACTTCATGGTGCCATCAGAATAGTATTTAGTAAATTTCTAACTGCAAAGAAAAAACAGCACATTAGATTTACAAGTGCCTTTTCAGAACCAAGTCAAACTTCTCTTGACTAATTAAAATATTCTGGATTGGTCCACACATAGCAGGATATTGCTGTGTTGCAAAAACACAAGAAATAAGAATGCTTTAAAACATGAGCACTAAAATTAATACAGGAATGAGGCAGCTGTTCAAAACGATCCATTTATTTAAACATGAGGTCTGTTACTTCGGTGTCTCCACTGTAACTCAACACTTTTAACACACATTTGCTTGGGATCAGCTCCTTCAGGCTCGTTTTTGGAGTTCACAGCAATAGTCCTGTGCTACAGGAGGGCCTGGCACAGTGCAGCCCATTTAAGTGGCAGCCAATTCATCCCCCTCACCAGCAAGTAGAGATGACAATTAGTGACAAACACAACCACAGCGTTTCCCTTGCTGGACCAGAGCAGCTCCTTCTGTCAGAGCAGTTGCACTGGCTCATCATGACTTGGTGTCTTCAATTAAAGACTCTGACAAAAATGGGTGTAAAGGGCACTGAAAATTGCCATGAAAAGGCAAATTAATAAGTGAAAACAGAACAATAGGGGTGAACACTGCTAATAAGTGCTGCTTAAACTGATCAGAATTCATTCTGATGGAGTTTCATCCTCTTTCAAACCATTTCCTTTTGTGTCCATTGTGTTTCTGAGGGTGAACTAGACATGATGATAAAAACCACTAATGCAATATCAGCAATTAGCTCAAGACTCACTCTGGAAATTGCCAAGTATTGCAGCAAGGGCAGAGGGAGAGGAGACAGTTACATTTGCAAACAAACAGCCTTTTACTACCCATCTCAAAGCCACCATGGCAAGTGAACCTCACTTTTTCAGTAGTGCAGAACACTTTTTATCTTTACAAAGAAACACTCAATCACTAAAATAAAAGAGCCATCTCTGTGAACTGAACTTCTTGAATGTAACATTTGAGTAAGTGCATTTGTCTTCAGTATTAAGGACATATTCAAGATTTCTTCCCTTTTGGATCATAAACACTTTTTCTTTTTTGCCTGCACTGTGGGGAACTGAGGATCACTGACACTCTTGTGACTTGCAGGTTATATTTTCTGCTATTATCCTTATATTTGCTACATGTATGAAAACTGAAAGTGGGCAGCTATTGCTACTTCATCAAATGAGCCCTGGCTATGACTGCCTGGAAAGTTCTACTAATGTCAGGAAAGGTGAATTTTCTATAGGATTTTTCCTGAAGCAGCTAACTAGAACAATAACATATGCTGGAGCACGTCCATGTAAATCCTGAATTTTTCTATTTGAATTGAGCTTACTGTATTCTTCTTTGGTATGAAATATTCATGGCAAAAAGAGAGAAACCTCTTTAGTATGGGGTTAAGCTTTTAAATACTGTGAAGAGTTTTAAAATGTCATGGCAATGTAAAAGCAAGCAATATAAATATTATGAGTTTTCCTAAGTAAAATCTTTGGATTTTCTAATAGCAACAGATTACATTCAATATCATTTACACATTAAGGTTTATGCTTCAGGTAAATTCTACAAGTCTTTCTGAGTACAGAGTTAGTGTTCTACTTCTTCCATTACAGAACCTCTTCCTCCTCAAGATCTTCAGTTTCCTGTAGGAACTGCACATGTGGAATAGCCAAGGAAAAGGCACCAGCACATGGAACTTAACTCACCACCTTTCCTTCCTGGCACAGAATCATCTGTAAAAGTGAGGATTTTCAATTCCGTATGGGGCCACTCACATTCCACTCACGAGTTTAAAAGGAGATAATTCAAATTCAGAACTAGAAACATTTCCTTCTGGAGCTCACACAATCCTTTTATTTGGGAGATTAAACCTCTGCCATTTGACAAAGTGACAAGAGGAGGAGCTCCCTAAAACTTGTGCCACTGCAGATCATTTTGCACTCACACTCTACCCCCTCCTCATCCTTCCTTCGGTTGCTGGATTCCACACGGGACAACCCATGTGTTAGTGGGTTGTCTATTAACATATAAAAAAGAGAGAAGACTGGGTAAATAAGCTTCTTTTTCCCAGGCTGACCCCTGCCTCTGGCAGTGAGAAGATAAAAAGTTCAGCTGTCCAGTTACCAAAGATAGAAATAATGGACATCCAGCAAGTCCCCAGCTCCTCACAAGTGACATCATGTGCTCATTTACAGCCTGAATTGATCTGCCTCTCCTCACTTGCTGAAAAGCCCTGATAAGGTACAGAGGAGCAAAGAGAAATCCAGATTTTGTAATCAAGCTGTTTTGTACTTCAACAAAAAACCACTCAATTTGCTGTAATTTAAAGATGTTCAAATCAGTACATATTACCAAGCTGAACTGGTTATGCATAATTTTAATTCTTGCAATTTGTCACTTGCTTTCCAGACAATAATGTTATGTTGTTTCTAAACACGGATCATAGTGACTTTCTCACTTTATGGGTCCTGCAAATTGCTTTGTTTCATACAGCCATACTCTGTTATGTTTCAATTACAGTCACATTTTATAACTGACATTCTTAAAAGTATTATATGTTAATATATTAATTTAAGGAATGTCAGATGGAGTGTGTAGACTTAGCACAGAACATATTCTGACAGACTTGACAAAAAACATGAAAAATGTGTGCTTTCTATCATAATGATTATTTTTCAGATAACACCAGCTGTGCAACTATTAAACCAAGTGACTGCTTTTCCACATAACACCAAGTACCAGCATTCAATCATGAAAGAAATATAAATCTCCATGGGCTTTTTCCACATGCTTTAAATCAGCAGCAGTCTGTGCATTTGTATCTGCACTAAAAACATGGCAAAAACCAGGAATGTCTTCCGGCTGAAAACTCTTTGGTATTTTATTGAAAGACACTATGATTGGGATATGTAGTGTTATGTTTATGGGGATGTTCAGTTTTAATCTAAGTTCCAAGTTAAATACGACAAAATACACTAACCAAATAACTTGAGCAACTACAGGAATTATTAAATCTTTTATTCCATCCTCCCCATTAATTTAATATGGAAGCTTTGGATTCTTCATCAATGTCAGCTTAAAATTGTTCAAATGAAATGCATGATGAAAGGTATCATTCCATCCATGAAACCCCAAGCTTTTAGAAGAGGCTTTCCTTCTCCCCCTCTACTCAGCTCCCGTAAGATCCCACCTGGAGCACTGCATCCAGCTCTGGGGCCCCAGCGTAAGAAGGACATGGATCTGTTGGAGTGGGTCCAGAGGAGGCTGGAGCACCTCTGCTCTAGAGTCAGACTGGGGGAGCTGGGGTTGTTCAGCCTGGAGGAAAGGGGGCTCTGGGGAGACCTTACAGCACCTTACAGTGCTTGAAGGGGGCCACAAGAGAGGTAGAGTGTGAGAGGGACTTTATACATGGGCATGGAGTCATAGGGTGAGGGCTAATGGGTTTAAACTGGAAGAGGGTGGATTTACATCTGAGAGGAAGAAGAAATTCTCTCCCTGAGAAAGAATCTGGGAAGGCCCTGGCACAGATTGCCCACACAAGCTGTAGATGCCCCACCTCTGGAAGTGTTCAAGGCCGGGTTGGACAGGGCTTGGAGCAGCCTGGTCTAGTGGAAGGTGCTCCTGCCCATGGTAGGGGGCTGGAATTGGATGATCTTTAAAGGTGCTTCCAGGCCAAGCCACTCTGTGATTCTATGATTCAGCTGTTTTCGGGTATTACAAGATTCTGTCTACAAACTGCATGTTCAAGGACAGCCTTTTCTGACAGCTTTGCAATTGGATAATGTCTTCCTACATCACAAGTTGCAAGACAAAAACAGTCTTCTGCCTAATTTCTGCCGTCCTCTCTGGAGTTCAGATGGGTTTATTAAACACCTCTAATTGTGTTAAACATCTCTTAACACCTCTTAAACACCTCTTTTGTGTTCATTTCAGTCTCAGAATCACACATCATCTCTGTATCGAAGATTCTGAGGAAATGAAAAGGAGACACGGTCATTTTTCTGGGTACACTATTTTAGATGTGGTGAGCTATGAAGGCTCCAGGGCAACAGCCCTTAGAAATTAGGATGTTTTGAACTGGTCTGTGACCCCATAATGTGATAAATGGAAAGCTTAAAAATGTAATAATTACATTGAAATATCTGATTCAGGCTATGACACCAATTCTGGGATTAAAACATACATAAAATGCTCTATGTAGAAAGGTTATAAAGTAGGAGAAAAGGAAAGTATAGGTTCAGCTTGGTACTGCATGCACATGTAAGGCAAATAACTGTGGCTTGTGAGGAATATGGCTCATAGAAGATTGGATCACATTGACTGATAAGCAGTTGCTTGGGGCCAGGAAGAAGAGTAAGTAATCCACTTACATATCTGACACCTCACTAGAAAATCAGAAAATCTAAGTCAGCATAAACTTTGTAAAAATGTTAAAGAAAATGCTCTACTGAATCATCATATTTAGACAGAAAATTGAATCAAGATGTGTCTAAAGCCAGTGGGTTCCAATGTCCCTATCCTTTAACTGGAGAGAACACAATACTTGTGGCCTCCCAGTCAGGCACTCAAAACCCCAGATTTCAAGCCCTACTAGGTCTGTTGCTCTGTCTGCATTCTCTAAACTCCCAAACTCCACACCATTTCTCTGCAGAGCCTTATAATGCTCTTATCTGTCTTTAGGGCTCACAATAAAACAAAAAATCCTATCAGAATTTTTTTTTTTAATCAAACCAAAACAACAAACAAAACCAACACAATAAAAACCACTTATCTGAACCCAACCCAGCAATGGATGATCCTTTGTTTCTTAAGAGCAGTAAATCACACGAATAGCTGAAATTATCTGCATTGTGTTGCCGGACAGATATGCCCAGAAAGGACTTGAGATCTTTGCTTTCATCTACCTGGAAAATTACCTCAGATGGGGGGGGATGTTCTATATTCTCATCTCTTTATTATTCATTATTGTCCTTAACTTCATCAAATTGCTACTCTGGGATGTCTAAGAACAGGGATTTCTCTGTGGTTAGTGGACTTTCTCCTAACTGAAAAATAATTTTTTAAACAGGCAGAGCAATGCACTGTCAATCAGTCACAGCAAGCATGATCTAAACAGCTGGATTATGCTCCTTGGGGTGATTCAACATGCAAATATTTTGATTTCAGTTCAAGCATGGCTATTATTTCAAAATCTTATGGTTTTGACTTACTGGGCTTAGAAACATCCCTCTTAAGCAGCTGTGGTTCCACAAACACAACATAACACTGAATTATTTACTTGTTCATCAGTGAATCTATTAAATAGCATATTAGTATATAAAATTACAAAATGGAGTGAGCCTCCTTGGAAGTGTCAGAGGGAGAAATGCTGGGAATCTTTAGCCATCTCTGTTTGGCCAAGAAAAAAATGGAGAGCAGCCCCCAGCAGGCTAAGCTGACCTGCTGTTATCCCAGCCTGTTGATCCTCCCTACCTGTCAGGTCTTGTCAAAGGACAGCTCCAGGGAATTGTTTGTGGTGAATGTGCTGAGCAATGTTGTTCAAGCCCCTGCCACACAGTTTGCACATACAGAGAAAACACATCTAATACCAGTATCACCTGCACACAGGAGGTGCTAAAGGCTAAAATCACAAAGCTGCCAAAGGAAACTCGTGGTTGTTGTCAGGGAACAGCCCAGCAGTCAGTGGTTTCCTGGCAGAGGGGAGCTCTGAGGACTGCCCTGGAGGCTCTTCACTCTGTGGAAGCAGCTGAAAATTCAATGGAAACAGCAACTGGGAACCAGGCATATCTTACCCAAATGAATCAAGTTCAAAGAATATCCCTTCTAATTCTGTTGATTTGCATGCAAATCAAAGAAATTCACTATTATTGGGAGAATATTTTTTTTTTCACTTAAGCCATGAAGGTCTTGAGTCTGATCTTTAACCTTGACCAAATCTATTGACCCTTTAGATCTTAGGTCTTTTGCTCTCACAGTCATTCATGGACTTTGCATTTTCTGATGGGATGATTTTCAGAGCAGGAGATAATTTCTTTCCAGATATTTAAATATGATGAAATTCAAATACTTGGTTTGGACCATTGCATTTCATCATGATATAAATAACAATATACATTTCCATGGTTAGTTTTTTTAACATCCCTTTTTAAGGAGGGATGCAGAGAAACTAAGTCCAAACTGGGGGAAAAAAAAATTAACACAGTGTATTATACAGTTTCTTAGTCCATGGTGCAGAATGATAAACATCTACAATGTGTGTGTGTACACACAGGCTTTTCTGGTTTGCACACATTTCCATTTCTCTTTAACAGTAATAATAGCCTTTTTGAGGTATAGAATTGCCATGGACATATTAGAGAAAGAGACAGCAAAGCCTTTAGCAGCAGGTGGCATGCTAAAGGACAGCAAAGTGCTTCTTCTTGCCAAATAAACACAGCAGCCATTATGCACTCAGCAGCCTCACCTGCAGCCGTGAAAGTCAGCACTGCTGGTTTGTCAGAGTATTAAGTGATAGACAGGCTGTTAGCCAGAACTTCTTTATCTGCTCTTATTCTGAATCCTGTCATGCTATCTTTCAAATTTATCTAAACCACCATGACAAACAAGCAGACAAGCTCTCAGTTTTCACTGGCACCTCAAGGAGCTTAATCCAGAGCTTTGCACTGTTTTTGCCTGACACAAGATAAGGAGTGTGGCTGGGTCATTGTCCCCCATGGCAGGCCAGGAACACTGAAGTGCAATCTCTCATTCATCACATTTTTTATGACACCTGTTGTTACACTCTCCATTTTGAGCACGCCACGAGCACCAGGAATCAGGCTGACCAATAACTCTGGCTTGTGAGGAATATGGCTCATAAAAGCCATAGGCTTTTCCATTTCCAAGGCTCTTCCATTGGTCTTGTCATTTCTAAGCATTCCTGTGTTGAGTTGTTGTCTCCTGCATTGTGCAATTCCTGATCAGCCAATGGTGACAGGAAACACCTGTGACAATATCACACCTGGCACCATGTATGGCAAATTAAAAAAATCCCAGCTAGTACAGCCAGCACTGGGATATTGGACTGATTTTCCATACCTAACATAAGACCTCCACCAGGACATTGTGCCTGAAGCACATTATTCCATTTGGTACTTTTTCTGGATATGGGTTTCACCCTTCAATTCATATCCAGGGTAGTGGAGAGTCTGGCCAAAACAGTTCTAGATAATGCACATCAATCCGTTTTTCTCATCTTATGAATGCTTAAGGGAAGGTGGAGCAGGATGTATTTTTAATATTTTTTTTCCCCTCATTAATTCCTTTGTCCAGGTTGGACACAGGGAATGACTTTTCCAGTCACAGAACCAGCAGCCTAAAAAGGGCAATATCATGGATTTCTCTTGCCAGCACGTTTAACAGATTGGTTTAATGGACTGGTAACAGAACAGCTCCATTTTTCTAATGGGTGGAGTTCCGTTCACAATCTTCTGCTTACATGCAAAAACAAAGCCTACCTTTTCTTCACCTTTTTGATAGCAATTCAATCATTTGTAGATCAGTAAATCACTAAAGCCACCTGCAAAATCTCTGGGGCTTCAAATTGTGTTATGCTTAACTTTCCTGCAGAGAAATTATTTTATTAAGTGATTCAGTGCTCTGCACAGACCTCCACCCTCCAGAAAACTGGAGCTGTTGACTGCAATAGATTTTTCAACAGAACAGTCAAACAACACAAGTGATTTGCAACATTGCAGGACCCAGCAATTCCCACTATTCATCTTTTCAGTGGAGCTATGAATCCAATGAAGATTTATAAGCAGAAAGTCACTTCATTCTCAAATAATGTACAACTGGCAGCAGAAGGAACACACGTTTAGCAGGCTCTGTTCATAACACACTGCATCACTTCGTGCCATGGCACGCTGTAAACTCTGACCTAATTTGACACGACAGCTAAAATTTAAAGGACAACATTTCCCATTTCACTTCCAAATGGGAAACCTGCAATGTTCTGACAAAAGCTGGCCAGCAGAAGGAGGGCAGACAGGAAAGAGTCCATGGTCTGCCAACTCCAAATTACTGTTAAGCAGTTCAGCATCTCTCTGGGGAAAAAAGCCAAAAACCTTAAAAGAGTAATTAATTGTCATTTAGGAAAGGTCCTCAATGGAGTGCATTTTTTGTCTTTTAACCATACATTCCAGTTTATCAGCAAACACCAATTTTTTCTGCACACATCCCTATACTGATGGAAATTCTAAGTTAGTAGCTTTGAACTGAATCGGAAAAATATGGTCATTCTAAGACTCAAAGCAAAAAGTCCTCAGAAGTATCCTAGTATTTCCCCAAAGTTTCAGGGATTTTTTTTCTTCCTGAGATGTTTGAATCTGATGTCTGGAGAGTAGGACACATCTCCATTATTAATGCATCTCCTGGGATAGTATCTTTGAAACTGTAGGATGTATTGTATTTAGACATAAATAAATAAAAATCTGAGTTTCATGGATTGCAAAAAAACAACTTAGGAATTCAGAAGTTCAGAAGAGTCGATTCAGAGAGCAAGCATCTCCTAACCAACCCAAAACTTCTGCATTGTGTGCTTAATCTGTATCTCTGTATCATAGATAAGATCCTGAACGATTTCTTCTTTCAGGATATGCCCAGGACCCAACGTCTCCATGCAGTACACAAAAAAATTATCAACTCTGTTTTAACTTCTTAACTTCACTTTCATTTCTCTCTTCACCAAAATGCAGAAGTTTTTAGGGCAACATTTCAATCTAATTTGCATCAACCTGAAATGCCACCTGAATTTGTATTTGCCTTTATTAAATGCATTGTAGAAGGATGTCTGAAAAAAAATTAAAATTCCACTGGTCAAAAACTTTAACCCAGAATCTGCAGCCTGCCCTGTATTTCAATTCCCAGTCAAGAAGACATTAGAGTTCAGAACAGTCAAAACCTAAGAAAAATGCCATTCAATCAAAGCAAACCCTAATCTTCTGTGGAATTCATGATTGTAGGACATTTAGAAAATGGGATAATTTTCCCAAATCATCCTAATGTGTGGAATACATGAAAATTGCCATTTTCCATCACCCCTATGCTTTCCCTGAATAAATGCCTGAGGCAACCATGTTAAAATGCTATTCAAAAAAAAGAAAAAAAAAAGAAAAAAAAAAGAAAAAAAAAGGAGGGGTAATAGAGGCATTCTTGCTGACAATGCTTACCCTACACCTGCTCCAAAATTATTAGTGATTGTAGAAGACCTC
>VYZP01066294.1:0-11577 GCA_013400635.1 Hypocryptadius cinnamomeus | reverse complement strand
TATCCCATGGGCACAGCAGCCACTGAACTCTAAGTCTCCAACTAAAATTTTCAGAAAAATCAAAAAATAAAAAATCCAGATAAAATGGGGATTTCTGCCCCAGGACTCTCCCAGCTGCCTAACCAACTCTGAAGGCATTTACCCAAATTTTCAGTCAATTTTGCAGAATTTCCTCCTCAGTTTGTTCTTCTGGAGAAGGAAGAGGCTCTGCTCTGCTCCTGCTGGAAGGAGCAGCTCTCAGAGAGTTTGTCAACATCTCAACTGATGGAAATTAAAAAGGCAAATGTTTGTTGTTTCGCTGCAAAAAGCAGGAAAAAAGGGATTCATTCTCGGGTGTTTCTCTGAGGAATTCAGGGGAGGAGGCTCTGCTGAATCTGCCAGGATTTATTTCGCTGTTGTGCCTCTTCCTGCAGCTGCACTGAGGGGAAAACAGAGCAAGAATCTCCCAGAGAAAGGAAAGAAAAAGTGATTTTTTAAATATCTGTGGCCCTACAATGATTTTCCCAATTAATATCGTGGCACTCCTTGGTGTTCACTTCTGATTTCCTGCAAAAACTGGGGAGGCCATGGGAGGGTGGGAGCACCGTGGTGGGTCAGGAATTCTTTCACCTCGGAACCCAAAGAAAAGGGAAATTTTTATTTTTAACCTGCAAAGGCAGGAGAAGAGCCAGGTTTGAGGAGTTCCCCTGCAATGCCCAGGTGACACCTGATGAAAATTCAGGACCATGGACAATTCAGAACCATGAGAGGGTGGGGCACCGTGGTGGGTCAGGAATTCTTTCACCTCGGAACCCAAAGAAAAGGGAAATTTTTATTTTTAACCTGCAAAGGCAGGAGAAGAGCCAGGTTTGAGGAGTTCCCAGGAGTTCCCCTGCTGACACCTGATGAAAATTCAGGACCATGGACAATTCAGAACCATGAGAGGGTGGGGCACCGTGGTGGGTCAGGAATTCTTTCACCTCGGAACCCAAAGAAAAGGGAAATTTTTATTTTTAACCTGCAAAGGCAGGAGAAGAGCCAGGTTTGAGGAGTTCCCCTGCAATGCCCAGGTGACACCTGATGAAAAATCAGAACCATCAGGGGAAGAGCTCCAGGAAGCTGCTGGGGGAATTCTCCAGGCACCGGAATTCCCACCAGGAAATTTCCATTTCCAGCCCTGGAGCGCTGGGATCTCATCCCTTGGCTGAATTTCTCTCCAGGCTGAATTTCACAGGGCCAAACACTGGATTTCTCCTCAGACACTTGTGAGATCACCCAAGCTCTGGAACCAACTGCAAGCCCTTAATTCAATTATCTCTGCTGCAGCTGCTTTCCTTTCAACATGAACTCACTCGGAATAGGCTGTAAATTATTGAATTCCTCTTTTAATTTGTTTTCTTACGTTTGTCGCTCTCTCCTCCACCCTCCCAACACCTCTTTATATATATAAAAAAAAAAAGAGACACAACAACAACAAGCCCCAAGCAGGTATCAGGCTGTTAATAATTGATGAAGCATTTGTAAACCCTTAGCAGTGAACAGGAGAGTGACACATGAATAAAACATGGGCAGAGGCTCTGGCTGACAGCATAAAACACCCGGGCTCGGCTTTAAAGCAGCTTTTGTGCAACAGGAGAACAAAGCTGGGCTTTGGTTTGGGTGTGAGAGGGGAGGGGAAGGTGCTGGGGGGGCAGAACTCACCTGGGCAGGTGTCTCAGACCTCCAGTGACAGCTCTGGGATGCTCCTGCAGCTCTATTTAAAAATAAAAATAAAAATAAAAAATAAAAATAAAAATAAAAAATCTTTATTATTGTTGTTGGTTTTTTGTTGTTATTAGTACTATTACTTAGTGCTATTATGATTATTACTATTTATTATTAATATTACTACTACTATTAATATTGTAAGTTATTATTATTGTTGCTATTAATATTATGCTATTGCAATTTATTATTGCTGGTTATTATTGCCATTATTACTGGTATTCCTCCTCCCAGAGTATTTATTTCTTATTTTCACTGTTATTTCACTCAATTCTTTGCCCACCACAGTGAGTGTGAAAGACAAAACGGATTCACAATTATGAAATGCAGAGTGCAGGGACTCCTTAATGAGGAGTTAATTTTATTAATTCCTTAATAAATGTGGAATTGACACCCCAAATTTCACTGATACGTCCCCAGCCCCTCTCCCTCCCCTCCTGCCCTTCCATTTGCAGGTTCTGGATTTTGAAACTCCCAATCTGGATTTCCAAACCCCCAATCTGGATTTCCAAACCCCCTATTTGGATTTCCAAACTCTTCAAATATGGATTTCCAACCCCCAAATCTGGATTTCCAGATCTTCAATCTGGATTTCCAAACCCCAGATTTCCCTGCCCTTCCCTGCTGCTGGGTAACCCCGGTTTAGTAGAAACAGCAGCTAGAATAATAAATAAATAAAAAATACTAAATAAAATAAAAATAAACAATGTAATATATAATTGAAATAATAAAATATAATTAAAATAATAAATAAATAAGAAAACATATAATAAAATAATAAATATATTATAAAAATAATAGAATAAATAAACAATATAGGAATAAATAATAAAATAAAATTTTAAAATTAATAAAATAAATAAATAAAATTCAAATATAATATAATAGTAACAAATAAATAAAAACAATAATACATAATAATAAATAATAACTCTGGAGGTGGGATTCCCTCTGCAGGGCAGGTCCCCAAATGCCATTTTTCCCATCAGCAGCTGTCCTGGTGCAGGCTCAGGGAGCAGCTGGAGATCTCTCTCCTCCTCCATGGAGATTTCCTGTCTCTTTAATCGCTATTGACTGCAGGAGGTGCTTTTGGTGTGGGCAGGAGGCAAAGTGATATTGATCCCCGTAAATGAACTTTTCTGTGGCCCAGTCAATGGAGAAGGTGATTTCAGAGAGGGAACTGCTCGATGTGTACCTGGCTCTCCACTGAAATTTCCCTCCTGCTCCAGGAAATGTCACATTTCTGCTCTTTAATGCACAAAAAAGCCAAGCTTGCCTCTGGGCAGGATGAAAATCAGCCCCGTTTGCTCCTCTGTTGAAACAGGAGAGGAGGAAATGAGAACAAAAGCAGATTTAACTTTTAATCCCTCACATAAGGAGCTTTTGCCTGTCCCATTCTGAGGAAACAACGGGGAGAAAACAAATCAGGAAAATGTTTGATTTGATGCATTTGTGGGGCCCTGGTGCCACACCCAGCCCTGCCTCTGGAATATTCGGGATTCAGGGAATGTTGGTTCCCATTTAATTTCCTCGGGGTCTGTGGCCCCATGGCCGCCCTCGTGACTGCACAGGAACCTCATTAATGGAAGTTTTAATACGTTAAATTAATGCACAGCACTCCATGGAGCAAAAGCCAGGAAATAGGGATTTATCCTGTGAGTCTCCTGCGGTGAACACACTCGAAATGGAATCAGGAATTCTTGAGGCTCCCCAGCTCCCCCTCCCATCCCACTGACACTGGGTTTTGGCTTATTTTTCCAACCTCTCAAATGCTTATTTCCTCAAATTTGTAGGGAGAAAAAGCAGAGAGAAAAACGGGGTGAACCCCTCCTTATTCTCCAAGGGGATATTCAGCCACCTGAGCAAAATTTAAATTACCACAAACAAGTCCCTTCCCCAAGGCATCACAGCCACCTTTATGGGCTCCTGTATTTACATTCAGCAACAAATTCTCCTTCCAGAGCCTCTGTGGAGGTTTCCTTTTTTTTTTTTTTTTTTGCTTGGCACAAGCCAAGGAAAACNTTTTTTTTTTTTTTTTTTTTTTTAATGGGAACATCAATAGTTTCCACCTCTGCCTGGACTCATTCAGGTGTCAGGAGCTGAATTTGCACCTGAACTGCATTTGAAAATGCATGAAAATGCACCTGAGCTGCATTTCCTGACATTTCCTTATTGTCCCTTAAATCCCTCGTCCAAAGGAAAAGAAAAAGTGCAACTTCTTTAAAAATCACAATGATTTGTAAAATATTCTTGGCCCTACAATAATTTTCCACTTAATATTGTGACACTTCTTGGTGCTGGCTTCTGATTTCCTGCTAAACACAAAGACTGCAGGGGGGATGGAAGGGTGGGAGCACCGTGGTGGTTCAGCAGGAATTATTTCACCTCAGAACCTGGGGAAAAAGGAAGGAAATCAGCACCCAGTTTTTATTTTTAACCTCGAAAGGCTGGAGAAGAGCCAGGTTTGAAGAGTTTCCCTGCAATGCCCAGGTGATGAAATTCAGATCCATCAAGGGAAGAGCTCCATGAAGCTGCTGGGGGGGAGCTCAGAAATCAAAGCCCAGGATCAAGAACTGGAGATTTTCTCCCCTCCTGTCCTCCCTGCACTCATCAAGGGCTGCAGCCTGGAAGGAACCAGCCTTGAGGGCATCATTATCCAAGGAAAATCAAACATTAGCAAAGCAGCTTTCGGGGCTTCTTTATTTGACTATCATTAGGAGAAGTGGGAGTGGAAGATGTAAATAACCTGACTGATTTACAGCCAGGAGGAGAAGGCTCCTCTCAGGGTGTGTCCCAGCATGGTGCTGAATTATGTTTTGGGTCTGAGATGGGGGTTTTGATGATTCCTGGGAGGGCAGAGGGATGAGCAGGCTGGTAAATGTGGAATTCCCCCTGCCATGGCCAGAGCCAGGGGCTGGCTGCAGCTCCTGGGGCTGAGATCTGGGCTGGGCAAACTCCAAACCCCCAAATCCTGCGCTGCTGAGGAGATTTGCTCTTTGGGTTCTTCCATCTGAGACCTGGAAGTGCTCCTGAATGAACCCCAAAGTGCACCTGGGAGGGAGCCAGGGCACTCTGACCCTCCTGTCCTGGAGCTCTGGAATGTTTGGGGCAGCCCTAAATCCCACCCTGACCATCCCTGGCCGCTCACACCCCAAGAGAGTTCCCAGGAATGGGTTTTGTGGGGTTTTGTTGGGATCAGCTGGGACTGATCCTCCCAACCCAGAGTTTTGGCAGCTTTTCCAGGCCAGCTCTGTGCTGTGTGAAGGGTTTGGGGCTACAGAAGGGTTTGGGAGCACAGGGAGGTCTTTCCCTCTGGCAGCTTCCCTGCAAATCACAGCTCCCACTTCTCTCTGCTGAGCCTCACAGGCAGAGCAGGTGGGGAAAGGCTGGGCTGGATCCACAGCCCCTAAAATCCATGGAAAAATCCATTTAGAAAGGCAAAGTGCCCAGACAGAACAGATTCACACACAGACCCCACTCTGAGCTGCAGGAAAAGCCACCAGAGTTCACATCCCTGAGCTTTTATCTCCTCTGGTTTATCTTTTTTACCACCCAAGGTTTGGGTGATGAAGGGCAGAGCACAGGACACAGCTCTGCCTCTCCCTCCAGCTCCTAAACCTGCCACTCATTTATTTCCCAAGGCTCTCGTGGTGCTTCTGGAAAGGGAATTTTACATTTACATTTTAAATTTACAGACAGGCTGTGCAAACCGAGCCAGGCTGGGCTGGTGAAACCCCCACAGACCCCACTGAGCTCTGCCTCGCCCTTTCCCAGGTTTTTATGGACATTTATGGACATTTTGGCCAAACCCCTGCCCTGCAGTGAACAGAAACTCAAACACAGCCAGAGCAGGGCTTTACAAACCTTTCCCAACATCCCCCAAACTCTGCCCAGACTTTTCTCCCCCAGGTCAGCAACTCTTTCATCCCAAACTCTGCAATGTGACTCCGGCTGCACAGTAACAATTCCCCCTGATCTGCTGGAATTAGTGCAACATGTTGTACATGCAAATCCGCCTTTCAAAGGTTTACTTTTTCCTTTAATCACCAGCATTAAAAGGACCTCGTGTTTCCCTTTCATCTGGCAGCAAATTAATTATAAAAGCTATATGGTAATATTAATATTGTCTTACTGGAGATCAATGGGTTTATTACCTTTGATTCTAACACTGCTCACTCGGTGACAAAACCTATATTTGTATCTCCCCAAACTTTGGGATGGTAAATTCAGGTAAAGATTTAAATAGAAATGTTTTATCTTTTTAAAATGTTGACTCAGTTTAAAGTTGGGAAAGACAATTGACTTTGGTTCAGTG
This sequence comes from Hypocryptadius cinnamomeus, assembly GCA_013400635.1. Classification (NCBI taxonomy): domain Eukaryota; kingdom Metazoa; phylum Chordata; class Aves; order Passeriformes; family Zosteropidae; genus Hypocryptadius; species Hypocryptadius cinnamomeus. The sequence continues at coordinate 5,519 of VYZP01066294.1, read as the reverse complement.
TTGGGGGAAGAATCCTCAATATCAATTTATGGGGCTTTTTCCTTGCTTTCAGCACCAAGGGAAGGAGAAGATTCTGGGGAGTGGAACCTCCCCAAGGGGGAAATTGGATTTCACTGGGTCACACACTAATTCAGATCTTAATTTTGCAGGGAAAAAGGCAAAGAGCTCAAGGTCAGGCTGTCCCTCAGATCCCCACAGCTCCTGGAACCCCAGCACACGGAGCAGGGTCACACCTGGGCCACCCTGACCTTCCTTGAGCCTGTCCCACCCCATCTCCCAGCCCAACCCCTTTTCTTCTTCTCACAATGATCTCATTCCTAACCCAGCAGGGATTAACCTGAGCACTGCAGATCAAGGCAGAGAAAACGCCTGGTGTGGTGCACCCTGGCTTTAGTAAAACCGGTTTTAGTAAAACCTGATTGTGGGAGTGCTCAGTCTGCTGCAGAGAGCAGGGAATTGTTCCCCTCTGCTCATGGAACCCGTGTCCAGTTCCTGGCCCTTGGATCACCCTCCTCATCCTCACTCCTCAGAGAGCAAACACAAAGGGTGATTATGTGCATTAATTAAAAACACCTTTCAGGTTAATAAAAGCCTTTGATGTTTATTCTGCTCTCTTCTCCAAGTCCCTCCTGCATGCACTCTGGATTTTGAGATCCAGTTTCTCCCTGGGATTTTGGGATCCAGCTTTTCCCTGGGATTTTGGGATCCAGCTTTTCTCCAGGATTTTGGGATCCAGCTTTTCCCTGGGATTTTGGGATCCAGTTTTTCCCTGGGATTTTGGGATCCAGTTTTTCACTGGGATTTTGGGACCCAGTTTTTCCCTGGGACTTTGAGATCCAGTTTTTCACTGGGATTTTGGGACCCAGTTTTTCACTGGGTTGGGATCCAGCTTCTCCTTGGGATTTTGGGATCCAGTTTTTCCCTGGGATTTTGGGATCCAGCTTCTCCCTGGGACTTTGTGATCCAGCTTTTCCCTGGGACTTTGTGATCCAGCTTCTTCCTGGGACTTTGGGATCCAGCTTTTCCCTGGGATTTTGGGAACCAGCTTTTCACTGGGATTTTGGGATCCAGCTTTTCCCTGTGGCCTCAGGGGAGCCCTGGGTCAGACACTGCAGGAACAGGGAGGGACAAAACCCTTCTCAAGCTGAAGAGTTCATTCACCAAACCCAGGACAGCAGACCCTGCTCTCTTGGTCCCAGTTTCACCCTGAGGGTCAGACTGAGGAGGAGCCAGAAACGCCTCAGAAACCAACTCAGAATAATTCCCGAGTCTGAATTCTGTGTCTGTGACTGTTTGGAGCAATATTTGCCAGGAAATCAAAGCTGAGGCTGAACTTAGGGGCTTTGCTTTCTTTAGTCTCCTGAATAGACTGAATACAGAGCTTTTTCCTCTCCACAGAGTCCCAGAATATCCTCAATTGAAAGGGATGCAGGAGGATCATCCCAGCCTCGGTAATGGCCCCTGCTCCTGGGCTTTGTTGTGCTACAAAGCCAAAGCCACTGAAGTGATTTGGAGCCTGCAGCTCCAGACACGACTCCTCTCTCCCTCTCAATTTGTTGGATCCCAGCTTTCAGACAAGCTCTGTGGATTTCCCATTTGCCTCTGACACGGAAAGGCCTCGTCTTCATCACAGCTGAGCCACAAAGCCCAGAGTGCCCCTGAACCCCCCCTGGGGTGAGGATCACAGAGAGCAGGGACTCATTTCACTCCTCAGGAGGAGTCACTTTATCTGAAATTGAATCCTGATGCTGGGATTAGCGGCAGAGACTCCTCAGCACACAAACATCTCCCTGCTGCTCGCCAGAAACCGAGGAGCACCTCAGGCCCCGGGGAGCTGGGGGAGACACAACACCAGCAAGGCTGGGCTTTGGGCTGCCTTGGAGAATAAAACACATTAAAAGGCCAATTAAAGACATGATATAAAGCACCAGGGTTGTTGAAACTCTGCATGAGGGCGCTGACTGAGAAAATCTGAATTAGGAGGAGTTTGTGCTGGCTCTGGGCAGGAGAAGGATCCGCTCCTCACGGAGCAGGGAAGGATCTTGGCATGGCAGATCTGTGTGAGCCTGTCTGTGCACACAGGGCTGCAGCCAGCTCATCCATGGATCTCCTGAAATCCGGATTCCCATTGTGAAAAGTGTATATTATATGGCTCTAGGCAGATATTTACTGGATGTATTATGTATTGATTAGTAGTGCTGTATTAACATTTTAATAGTATGAGAAATGTGGTTTTGTAGTTAAAATAGAAACTATGTATGTGGGGTATTTTTTTAAAGACAGGAATGAGGTACTTGAACCACACAGCAGCCACAGGACATCTAAATCTTTCAGAGAAAAATAATTTATTGCTCCATTATCAGAAGGAATGAACTTCTTCCTGCCTCTCTCAGCCCTGAAGACACTCCATGGGCAGGAAAACCCACTGGGACACGGCCCAGCACTGCAGGGATTTCCCTTTGGCCGGGGGTTTGCTCTCCAACATCTCATTTCTTGGCAGCTTAAATTCTGTACAGAACTGTCCAGAAAGGTGCAGGGAACAGCTGGGGCTGTGCCAGTCTCAGGGAGCCCTGGGCACCAGGAAAGCCAGGGGAAATCAGCTGGGATCAAGGACAAACTGGGAACTGCAGGGGGAAACTGCACAGGGAGAAATTCCCACTTTAACTGGGAATTGAGAATTTTCTCCACTTCTTGTATTTTCTTTCCCAGCATCAGCTGAAAGCTGGTGAGTTCTGTGGGTAACAGACAAAACTTTTTAAATCCCCTGAGTGTCCCAGCCCAGACTTTGGATGGACTGGGAGCCAGCAGGAGGAACTCCCTCCCTTCATCCACCACATCTCCCACCCAAACCCTTCCTGCCCTAAAAACTTCCAGGTGTTCCAATATTTCCTTTTGCAGCAAATGAAAGCAGAACCAGTCACCACTCAGGATGAGAGAGGCAATGGAATTTGATTTAATTTCTGGGTTTTAGGGTGGTTTTTTTTTCTGGTTTTGTTGGTTTTTTTGTTTGTGTTTTTTTTTTTTTCCATCTCCTCTCTAAACTGGTTCCTCCTCATGTTTTATTTCTGGATCCTGCTGTCCTGAGCCCTCCATGATGAACAAGATGCTGCTGCTAAACCTTCTCAGGAGGAGAGCAGGATACAATTTTCTTTTCTCCTTTCCTTGTTATGTTGTGCCATAAGAACAATAATATCCCTCCCTTTGTAGCATAATTAAAATAAACTGCTGTGCTGTGGCATTTAGTCAATTGGAGCAGCCGTTTATTGCCTCGTATGCAACAAATCCTCCGAGGTTCCAGCTCAAAGCACTTCTGAATTTTGGCTTTTCGTGCTCTGGCTCAGGAGGAGCAGCTGATCCATGAGCTGCCATCCCAAGGGTGCAGCTCTGGGCATTCCCAGAGCCAGCCCTGGGGAGGTTCAGCTGACCTGGGGAGGTCCAGCTCTGTGTGACCACGGTCACTTTGAGAATTCCATTTCTCCACCTGCCTCTCAAACACCTGAAACCTTCCTGAGAACCTGAGCTCCTGGCAGATCCCCTTTTTTGGGGCAGAAGAAGGTGAATTCAATAAAGGCACCTGGGAGATCCCATTTTTTGGGGCAGAAGAAGGTGAATTCATTAACTTTTTCCCCTGGGAGATCTCATTTTATGGAGTGAGAATAAGGTGAATTCAATAAATCTTTTCCAATGGAAGATCCTATTTTTTGGGGCAGAAGAAGGTTAATTCATTAACCTTTTCCCCTGGAAGATCCTATTTTTTTGAGGCAGAAGAAGGTGAATTCATTACCCTTTTCCCCTGGGAGATCCCATTTTTTGGGGCAGAAGGTGAATTCAATAAAGGCACCTGGGAAATCCCATTTTTTGGGGCAGAAGGAGGTAAATTCAATAAAGGCATCTGGCAGATCACATTTTGTGGGACAGAATAAGGTGAATTCAATAAATCTTTTCCACTGGAAGATCCCATTTTTTTGGGGCAGAAGAAGGTGAATTCATTAACCTTTTCCCCTGGGAGATTCCAATTTTTGGGGCAGAAGAAGGTGAATTCAATAAAGGCACCTGTGAAATCCCATTTTTTGGGGCAGAAGAAGGTAAATTCAATAAATCTTTTCCACTGGAAGATCCCATTTTTTGGGGCAGAAGAGGGCGAATTCATTACCCTTTTCCCTTGGGAGATTCCAATTTTTTGGGGCAGAAGAAGGTGAATTCAATAAGGGCACCTGGGATATCCCATTTTTTGGGGCAGAAGAAGGTGGATTTAATAAAGGCATCTGGCAAATCACATTTTTTGGGGCAGAATAAGGTGAATTCAATAAATCTTTTCCACTGGAAGATCCCATTTTTTGGGGCAGAAGAAAGTGANGGGTGCAGCTCTGGGCATTCCCAGAGCCAGCCCTGGGGAGGTTCAGCTGACCTGGGGAGGTCCAGCTCTGTGTGACCACGGTCACTTTGAGAATTCCATTTCTCCACCTGCCTCTCAAACACCTGAAACCCTCCTGAGAACCTGAGCTCCTGGCAGATCCCCTTTTTTGGGGCAGAAGAAGGTGAATTCAATAAAGGCACCTGGGAGATCCCATTTTTTGGGGCAGAAGAAGGTGAATTCATTAACTTTTTCCCCTGGGAGATCTCATTTTATGGAGTGAGAATAAGGTGAATTCAATAAATCTTTTCCAATGGAAGATCCTATTTTTTGGGGCAGAAGAAGGTTAATTCATTAACCTTTTCCCCTGGAAGATCCTATTTTTTTGAGGCAGAAGAAGGTGAATTCATTACCCTTTTCCCCTGGGAGATTCCAATTTTTGGGGCAGAAGAAGGTGAATTCAATAAAGGCACCTGGGAGATCCCACCCTGCTGCACAGCAACCCCAGATTTTACAATTCTCTCTTGCCAGAGCACCCTTGCACGTAGAATATGAAAAGCAGGTCACTGACAACAACAACAACAAAAAACTAGAAGAAAAAGGACAATAAACCTGCAAATTTATAGTGTAATTTTGCCCTAGTTACAACAGTGTACAACTCTGACAAGCAACGCTGCTCTCCACAAACAAATTTATCACCACTGGTTGCTCTTCTATTGCTTTCAATAAGAAATGCCAAAATAAGTATGATTTAACAATGCCATCAGCTGGCTGCAATCCTCGACAGATTTGGTGCATTACAATCAAATTGGTCTCTAAGTGTGGTATTTAAAAAAAATAAATAAAAAAGGAATGAACCCGGACCTAAATCTGCCACTTAATGCTCCACAGCTCTGCCTCAATATTTACTGGGAGCCAGTAGAAAATTGTCTTTGCATTCTAATTTGCATATTCATGGGGTTGTCATAGAGCTTGAAGGAGGAGGTTTTTTCTGCTTTGTTATAACACTTTAAATATTAGGGGTTTTTAGTGCTCAGTTTATGTAAATCCCACTGGGAGCTGCGTGGCTTTGCCTGGTGCTGGGTTTGAGATTCTGCTGCAGCCTGGCCTGGGGATTTAGGGGGGGAAAATGAATTAGGGGGTAAAAGTGATTTAGGGGTGAAAG
>VYZP01066293.1:11834-81541 GCA_013400635.1 Hypocryptadius cinnamomeus | reverse complement strand
GGAAGGAAGGAAGGAAGGAAAAGATGCTTCTCATTAATATCTCTAAAATTATTAGTTAAAAGAACAATTTGACTGTAAACTTTAATTCATCTACTAAATGTCAAGCACTACTGGATATACCAGCAGTTTCTCTGGCCCTCCTTGCTATTAATATATGCTTAGCTGCAATAAAAATTAGAAGGTCTGTAATAACACCCTTCCAAAAACACTTGAGATGAAAATTTTGGGTTGAAATTTACTGAGAACTCTATTACTACAGCAACAAGTTATATAAAAGGCAAATGTTAGGAGAGAAGCTTTTCATTTAGACCAGCTTATTTCTGACATTATATGTATTCTACCTTTTTTTCAGAAGTGCTAGAGTCATTGAATTTGACCAGTATGCTAAAGAACACATTACCATGGGGTTTCTTTTAATTTAAAACCATGTAATTTCCTTAATACCCAGAATCTTTGTGCAACACTTACCATAACATTTGTCACACTGCTGCTTTGTCAAACACGAACCAAACAGTTCTATGGGTAGAACTTCCTCTGAGATGTATACATGCAACCCTGGACAGCTCAGTTTCTTTCTGAAAATTTAATTGAAATTCACTTAAATTATTCTACATACATTGCATATTCCTGCCCAAAAATGGCACTGTAGGCTTTGAGGCACAAAGGAGAAAACCTTTTGTGTACATGTGTTTCAGGAGAGAGACAAGCTGTGAGGGAGCAGCTTGAAGTTAAAGAAAGAGGAATAGCAGACGACATTTTGTCTCAGTAAGGAAAGAATTTTTAACCTAGTTTCCTCATACAGATGACTCTTTCACTTGGGTAAGCAGACTCCCAGTTCCTCATCTAAAACCATGAAGGCATTAAAAACAAAACAAATAAAAAAAAAGAACAACATGGTATAAGTATTTCTTTTAGAAACAAATACAAAAATAGTGTTATTATTATTTTTTATAATAATAATTACAGGAGACAGGAGGGAAGGGGATGGGGAAGGGGAAGGGGAAGATTTAAAATTCTTTTGTAAAGCTACACATCCTAAAGTAGACTTTACTCATGCAGGAATATCTAACTACGATGAAACTTATGTGAGGGAACTCTTGTGGGATTTGACCTTGATTGCTTTCTCTTTCGTTTTTTTTTTTTTCCAATTCTTTTCATTTTCAAGTAGTCTTTTGAGGTTTGAAAATACAACCCTGAAGATATGTTCCAGTTTAACAATATCCCTGATACAAAACGGTGGTTTTGTGTTAGTTGCATTTCACTATTTCTGTTATATGTCATTATACAACAAAACTCCTTTCAACATTAAGGGCAAAGTGATTTTCCTCAAGTAACATTTGCTAATATTGAATTACTTCTCAGAATGTCTCCAGGTTCTTTACAAACCTTACCATCTTTCTGCAACACTATAATTTCAGAGGGCCTTGAAGTGCTGCTACCTCTTGGAGTAACTTGACAACTGTTACACAGAGAATTGCAGTCTAAGTTGTCCAAGGTTACAAAAGTCCAGCTCACCCATTATATTAATTTTTTTTTAATGTCACGTAAAGGAGGAATGCTAGTAGAAACTGGTCAATTTTGCCTACTTATTATTGAAGTAGCTTAGCTAAGGGGTCCTTGAGGTACCTGGTGAAGTCTGAAGTTGGCATGACAACAAGCTCAGAGAGTCTAGAAATAGGAGAAAATGTATACAGCTCAAATCACCAGAATGTATTTTGTTTGGTTCATTTTAATGACATGGATGTGAGGGGTTCTTCTGCATGGTATTTATCTGTCAGTTGCTGAGGAAAACTATGAGGTGATAGCCTGGAAGAAATGAGCTTTACCAGTAGAGCTGTTGCCAATCATACCAGTACCTAAGGCCACATCATTCACCATGGAATTGCTGATTACCCACAATATCCTCACTAGGAGGGCTGAAACCAAATGGCATCACTATGTCCATGGGCTTTAACTAAATTTTAAGCTATATCTCTTTCCATCCACCCCAATCTAACGTTCTGCTTTTCCACCCCTCTGCCTTTCTCTCTATTTCTGTCTAAAAAGAGTCTGTGTTGGTGGGGCCAGGCAAATTCACATTTTGTATCACTTTTGAGAATTGTAAATAGAGATGCAAGTACTCACAGTTCATTAAACTGGCTGATCTTGGTAAAAGTTTGCCAAGTTTCTCTGTGCTTAAGACCCACTGTTGTGCTTATGCAATTTGGCAGAAGCTCAACACCTAACAAAAGTATGCATTTGAAAGTGAAGCTGTATTTTCTGCCATTTCTAATATTTATTCACACTTTCTATTTTTGTCTTGTCTTCTCTTAAAAAAAAAAAAGGCTACAATAACAGCAGTTGATCCAGAAAAATTCAACTATTTTTAATTTTAACAAAAAATTTTAATTGTAGATATTAAAACTGGTTGATACGCTGTGTTTGGTTGGACTTTCCTGGAAAAGGGCAAAAAAGTTGTTGGCTTATTTCTGAATCATGGAAATATTCCTGCAGATTTCCACATTAATTATTAACAGAAATTTACCTCAAAACTGATTGAAGATGAAGCAAATAAATATTTCTCCCATAAAAAAGTTTTCATATAAATTTTTACTCTTTTTTAAAATTATGGCATGTATCATAAAAAGAATATCACAAAAGAAAAGAAATTTCAGCTTTTTGTGGAAGCAAGGTAGTTTGTTTTTCTTTAAAACAAAAGTTTCTAAGGTTGGGGATTTTTTGTTTGTTTGTTTGTTTGTTTTTTGTAGGGAGGGGTGGTGTTATTGTTTTTAGTTTGGTTTTTTGTGATAAAAATTTGCAGTTTTCTAATCAGCTTAAAATGTCATGTCATCTGAGAGGCTGACTAGCACAGACTTCTTTATAAAAGACTCAATACTGCTACAGAGAAAATAAATAAAGCTTTTTGATTTTTTCTATCTTGAAATATTTCTGAGCTATTTTATTTTTTGTGCCTTCACAAAGTGTTAAGAGGTATTTCTCACAGTGATTGATACAAATAGAAGCCAGCAATAATTTGACATGAAACCTCAGACTACACTTGTTTGATTCTGTAACAGCAAACAAGAATTTTATTAACATCTTATCCCTTCCTGGCCCCAAGATAGCCTCTTATCAACACAATACAACAAAACGTCACAAAAGAGATTAGGACAGAAAGGGATATAAAAAAGTACTATATCATTTGAAATGGCAAGGGACTGAAGGTTACAGTTCCTTTATGGAGAATCCAATACATATTTATTATTTTTTTATATTTTAAAAAAGTCACACATCTCTTGCCAAAATTATGCTTTTTCCTTCCCTATTAATTCCTTTCACATCATTTGCAGCACAATTCCTCCCTAGGCTACCTTGTAGTATGTCATTCTAAAGTAGAATTGGAAAAATAACTGGTATAATAGCCATAGCCTTGAAAACATTATTCCTGAATATATAAAAAGGGAAAAATTGCCAAAAATATGTAGCCCAAATTAATTCTGGACTGTGGTGTCAACAACTTTTCCTAAGGAAAAAAACCTTTTCAGGTGAAAGGTTTTCTCAGGTGAAAGGTTTTTTCAGGTGAAAGGTGAAGGAGTTAGGAACCAGCATAGCGCAGCTTCGATTCCTCTTCCATTTATTGGTGAAGTTTATTTTTGTTCTTAGTGCTTCCTTCCTGCTGAGCAATGCCTCCCCATCCACTTCTGACATGGGCTGGGAAGAGCAGACATAACCAGCAGGGCGGGTTTCAGTCTCAAGGACCCTAAGACCACAGATTTTCTCACCACACAAGCTTGATTCATTTTACAGCGTCCTGTGGGAAAAGTAGTTCTGGGGTTTTTCCCTCATTATTTTCAGTTCTTAGCACAACTGAAGATTAGTTAACCCTGCTAACAAGATACCAATTTTTCATTTTCACAGGAAAATTTAAATCCAGTACAGTCTGATTCCTGGGGTCTCAGCTGATGCTTCACAGCATTCTTTTCACGTCCTTTTGTTAGCTGCATCATGGGCATTACATGGTACATCTATATGTACACACACAGCTGTGGGGACACAGTTCTAGGGAGAGGATGGGGACGTATAATCCAGATGTAGCAGTGCCACAAGCTGCACCACCACAGGGACACCCAGGTCAGCTTCCAGCTCCCTTGGCAGGAGAGCTGGGCCCTGCTGAGATTCATGGTGCCCTCACAATCAAGCTGGCTTCACTCAAGTGCAATTCTGGCCACACTACCTTTCAAACCCAGTTCATTTTGCATTTTCTAAAGGCAGATTTTGGCCCTGCAGACCACAACAATCTGTCATGTCACTTACCAGCAGCAGCACATAAACAGAATTGGAGTGCTAAATATTCCCATTGAGAAAAAAGAGAAATATGTGAATGCAAAAGAAAAAATAAAAACCTAATTAATTGCAGTACTTTCTTTCTGTCCGAGCTATTCAAAGTACTGTTTTCAATGCACATTGGTCTTTAACAGAATGCAGCTCCCCTCCCTACAAAAGCAAAATACATATGACTTTTAAAATCACTTATTTGTTTGCTTCAATTAAAATTTTGTAGACTTTTTGTGTAAGTGCTGTCTTGCAAGTCAACAAAACACTTTATTTTTTAAAGTTCTGAAATATACAAAAAATTTTGGAACCATTGATTTCATTGGATTTAAATGTACCTAATGTCAACTTTCAATTACTTCCAAATTTTCTCGAAGAATTTTTAAACTGAGAGCTTTAATACTAGATAGAGTGTAAGTGGAGTAAGATACATCATTAAATAGCGTGAATTTAAGATAGACCAGATGCAAGAACAGTTAAAGTTGAAACAAGTTTTGATCCTTACTACTAGGTTAATAAATTAGATTTAGGGGAGATACAAATTACATATTAGGAAGAAATTCTTTACTGTGAGGGTGGTGAGGCACTGGCACAGATTGGCCAGAGAAGCTGTGGATGCCCCATCCCTGGAGGTGTTCAAGGTCAGTTTGGATGGGATTTTGAACAACCTGGTCTAGTGGAAGATGTTGCTGCCCTTGACAGGGGGTGGAACTGGAGGGTCTTTAAAGTCCCTTAAACCCAAACCTTTCTGTGATTCTACATGCCACATATATTTTTGCCTCAGTAGTGTAGTTTCAGGTGCTGCAGAGGTTGTTGCAAAAACAAAGAGGGCTGGTGAATGACAAGATACATGACCATTTATCTTTGAGCACCACCTACCAAAACAGTTTAAGTTCTCTTGTAAGCTTTTCACACAGGTCAACATAACCTCTTACCTTCCTCATTCAATTCTTTGGAACATTGCTGATGCCGTTGTGGGCACATTAACACCATGAGAGAATTGCTGAAGTGAGTTTAAGATATACCAAGCTTAATTTTAAGGGATGTTCATGTAGCATCAAGAACTCTTGATAGGAGTTTTGAAACATGGTAATGTACAATATAATTTCAGCCTGGTTTCACTTAATATTTTACATTCACTTTAATCAGAAATGAAAGCTAAGACGGAAAACAGGGTGTAAAAAAATGTTCAAGAACCTAAAATGGCAGAAGTTTTCAAGGCTCTGTTTAATACTGAGAGACAATAGCTTACATCATGCAAAATTACATTGCTTAAGTCAAAGCTCGGTTTGCATTTTTAGGACCATAAAAAATCCCAGTGTGAAACCACAAACTTCTGTCTTTTCTTTTTTTTTTTTTCCTTTCTTGTAACTTAAAAAATATCCAAGTGATTTAAACCATATTCTGTAAAAACAAGTTTCTCCCATTCCGAGATCTCTTGTGCCAAGTTTCAGCACACAGAAAATTTTTATAGGCTGAGATATTAACCTCTCAAAACAGGAGCATGTAATGGAAATTCTGTTAATCCCTTGACTATTGGGGCGTAATGAGGCATTAACCTACTAGCTCTCAGAAGTGAAAGGGTCCAGTTTCTGACCTCAGTTATAGCAATCCACATTGAGAGGAACTCCTTTATTTTCAAGTACTTTATGCTCTCTCAAAAAATTGTTTTCTTTTCCAAAACCACTGTTCCTGGGAGAGAAGTTCTACAAATAAGAAAACTCAGATTTATGAGCTATAGTGTGTTCCTGAAGGTAATTTAAAAGCTGTAGATAATTGTGATTACATAGTGCAGTTTTACAGAATCATACACACTTCAAGATTATGTACTAGCTGTGTTTGCAAGGGGTAACTGTCTCATTAGATTTGAGATATTTAATACTATAGAGAAAATCCTAAAACCAATGGAAAAATATGAGTGTCTCATCTAATCTCTAAAATTTTCCTATGGCATAACTTTTTGAATGAAATTCATTGCTAGAGAAAATATTTGCCAGTCCATAATCTAATAATTTGCCATTAAAACACAAGATCCCTGCTTCTAAATTTTTTTTCAGTCTAGACTCTGATTTCAGCACCACAAGAACATTTCAATGTAACAGGTCTTAAAGGTAAATAACTTCTAGAAACAGTTCAATATGAAATATTATAGGATTTAAAACTTATTATGTGATTATCAACTCAGTGACACTAGACTGATGGGATCACTGTGGAATGTCAAATGTAAGAATAAAGGATAATTAATTCAATAAATGGTAATCTATTTAGCACATACAGACAATTACTAACACACTCTAGGGCAAAAGTTTAAATACTTGATATGTATGTCATCCTTATGTCACACATTTATTCCTGAGCACAAAGGTTACCCCTGTGCTGCAGTCAGGAGATGTGACTCTGGTACAGATAGAGGTACCCGCTCAGCTCCCTCAGGTAGCAGGGAAGGAAAGATGACAGCAGAGGCTTCAACCTCATGAGCAAGAGCCTGCTTCACCCAGCAGCAGTGAAGAGTCCACAGTGAAACCCACACCACCACATGGTGCACTAAGAATGGGTCCCATAGTGAAGTAGCTGAATTAGATACAGGACCTTCAGGGAGGTGAGGAATAAATGTCTTTCTCATGTCCATCACTCACCAGGGAGCCTGCATCTGCCTGAGTCTTTAGAGAAACCAGATTCCTCCCTTGGTCATTCACTTTTGGAAAAAGAAATTTAAAAAGCAAGTATCCTCATAACTATTAACTTGATGGGTAAGATGAATGACATCATAAAATGACCTTAAAGATTAAATTAGTTTGGTTCACTAGTTGTCACAAAAGACAACTTGTTCCAGCCTCGCTTTGGACATCTTGCACCCACAAGGGCAAAAGTTTTGAAGGGTTCTGGCTTTTTTGGAAACATTCAGAGCCTTATAGTTCTAAAAATATAGAATTACTTAGTATGTTGTATTTCTACAGAGTATGTAATATTCCAGTGTACAGGAATATTATTGTGTTGTTCTATACTATAGTATTATATAGGATGTCATATTATATATGACACCTACTGCTTCTTTATAACACACATTTCAAACAACTATCTTAGAGAAAGGAGACAGACATTCTCTGTTTCAAACTTTGTTTAAAATTTTCTCACATGCATAAAAAGTTAGTCTTTAGAGAAATACATCAAAACAAACTCTTTTCTGCAAACAATATTGGTTTTGTGAATCAGACATTTCTGATTAAACAGTGTTCATTGAAATAAAACTCTTAGCAAGGTACAATGCTAATCCAAAAATCCTCTCAGTCCAATGACACTGCAATGCTTCATGAGGAATTTGGACACTGGATCTTCCATTATTTTTACTAAGAATAATGGCAGGGAATGTCTGCAGTGAATTCCATTTCAAAGTACGTTGACATAGACATGCAACTTCAGTAACAACTTGAAAATAGACATTTAAGCAAGTGAATAATTTATGTCTGTGGACAGGAAGAAGAATTAAAAAAAAAAAAAAAGCCCACCAAAATTTTGAACCAAAAAACTTTTGAACATTTATTGCCTTGCCCACATTGCCTTCTAGAGTATCACTGACCATCTCAGGTATGAATTATGCACTAAGAATCATGGGGCCACAGAATCATAGAATCATATAGGTTGGAAAAGACTTTTAAGGTCATTGAGTTTAATTGTTAACCTGGCACTGCCAAGTTCACCACCAAACCTTGTCCCTAAGGGCCGTATCTCCATGCCTTTTAAATACCTCCAGGGATGGTGCCTCAACTACTTAGCTCCCTGGACAGCCTGTTCCAGTGCCTGACCATTGTTTCAGTGATTTTTTTTTCCTAATATCCAGTCTAAACCTCCTCTGCTGCAATTTGAGTTTCCTCTCATTGTATCACTTGTTGCTTGTGAGAAAAGAATGACCCCCTTGCTACATCCTCCTTTCAGGTAGTTGTAGAGAGTGAGAAGGTCCCCCCTTAACCTTCTTTTCCTCAGGCTATCTACTCCCAGCTCCCTCAGCCACTCCTAAAACTTGTGCTCCAGACCCTTCACCAGCTTTGTTGCTTTTTTGGACCCAAGTTCAGACCTACAAAGATGTCAGTTTTGCTGAGCTTTTGCTGCAATTTTAGTACAGGTAGCTGTATACTAAACAAAGGTATGAAGCTAGGTGAGAGCTCTGTGAGTTCTATTTTAGAATTTAGCTCTCCAAATTCAATTTTGTACCCCTAAATCCTGCAAAGTACTTTCTTTGTGACCAAAGAGCATTGTAGCATACCAGAGGAATTTGTCATCTAATTCTCCCAGCAAGCTTCCAAACCCACACTCCCACTTCCCTTCCATGGAAAAAAGGCTGTTGGATGAAGGATGGTACATGCCAGGATTTGATCCTGTAACAGAGACACGATATGACAGCAGAGTGGGAAAGTTCTCAGTGTGTGCACGTTTTGAATGTGTGTGAGCTTGAGGCTCAAACCCTGGAGACAGCCTTAAAGAGGGGTCACATCATACCAGCTCTCAGGGGAAAAGCCTGTTTCCCAGTATTTTTATGTAGCAGCTGGTACATTTGGGGCACTACTGTAAAATAAATAATAATCTTTTGTAAACTGAGGTTGACACCCCGCTCCAAGCTCAAACTATTAAGCACTTTGCTTTGCTTTTGCCTCAGAGGCAGAAATAAAGAGTGACATATCCCACATGGCTAAAATTCCTCAGCCTTTCTCTCTGTCACATAAACATTATTAAAAACATGTAAACTTGGGGGTTTTTTGCTGCTGTTGTTTTGGTATTCACATTGTTATTTTGTTTGTTTCCTTATTCTACTCCAACCCATTGTTTTCACTATTACCCATGCTACGAACAATAACCGATGAAGCAGCAAAAGCCCTGTGCAATTGTTTGGGGAGCAGCAGTAGTCCTGCCGTGTTGCCTGGATTTCAGCCCAGAGTACCAGTTCAGCATGCAAGGCTACCAAAAACAGGCTGCAATAGCTCAGATAGCTGCCTCTCCCACCTAGAAAGATTGGGGAAACTCAGTTAAAAAGGACCATGTGCAGGGAAACTCCTAGTGCAAGCCCCCTCCAGCAGGAGCTCAGAGCTGATCTGAAAGCAGCACGTGTCTCCTGAGCATACTGTGCTCTTCCAGGACTTGTGCAGATGTATAGTACACAACTTTTGAAAGCCCATACTTCTACAACTCTATAGCAAAGGTCAAAACATCCATTTTATTCTGGAAATAAACATTTCAATTTAAAAAAAGTTATTGTTCTTATTAATGTTGTTGCTACATCCAAATTTAAGCAGCAATAAAAAGACACCAGTTCCAAGTTCTAACCGCCTAAAGCATATCCCCAGAGACACTGAACAATCTTTAAAACTGTGGCTTGGGCAGCCAGCTTTCTCCCAGTAATTATTTTCCATTATTTTACTCTGGGGTATGGCACATCAGCTTTCCAAAATCATTATCACACAAATACATTTTGCCATAAGCAGACAAGATCTTCACATTAAAATCTGCAGCCCATTTCATAGAAACATAAATATATTTACTGTAAAGTGACTTGCAAATCTTTGTTTTAAAAATTCACAACCTTGAGAATGTTACTAAAAAAATGCTCATGTGCATCGAAATATGATGGACTTAAAACAAGGACAAAATTATTCTGACAATTTTTACTTATCCAGAGTGAGCAATACACTCTTCATTTCAGAAGGGTTTAAAAAAAGACACAAAGCACACAATAAAATTCAACATTTTAATTTAAATATCAAAATAAAGAAACAAATCTGCAAAACAAAACATTCCCTTTCTCTTGTTCTCTGAAGTAAGAAGCATCCACAGTGATGATATAAGAACCTGCAGAAAAAGATACATTGATTAGATTAGATAAGCATGAACAGCAACAGAGATCAGACTTGAAACCAGCACGCGTATCAGCTGTGGAGAGCTATTTTTATTATCTTTGATTTATACTCAGCAATGAGGCTCAATTATGAGAAGCAGAAATATCAATTAAGTGGGAGAAAAGTTTTATTAATGGGACAATAATGTTTTTCTTGCTGCTTGAGTTGTCCGTTTGTTTCTAGCCAGAGTAAAGCATCTTTGAATTTTACAGAGAAATTAGGAGCTCTAAATTACTTTCCTCTGACAGTGAACTACACACTGCTGAGTTTTCAGCTGCTATCCTGGATCACCCCTTGCAGTGAATTTGCAGCTCTCACCCCAGGGCAGCTCACCCAGGTCTGCTGCACCCGTACATGGAAACACCAAGCTAGAAACCCCACCAAGAAGTGCAGCCATAAATTTATTCTAGCTATAAAGAATGGAGCATTGCAAGGTTTGGTTGGGTTTTTTGTCTTTTTTTCCAGTTTTACATCTTAGACAGCTTACACTTCAACTCTCAAAACAGATTTATCTTAATAAAGGCTTGTATTACTATTATTCACCTGTCATTACATGGCATTAGACAATTCAGTAGTATAGCCCAACTTTCAGAGTGAGGAACATTCCCATTTGCTTTCAAATGGGAATGGGAAGACAACATAAACAAAGCATTTCATTAACATATAGACATGCGGCTTTATTTATTAATAAAAAAAAAAAAAATTGCCAAGACTGCCACCTACACTTAAGAAACTTTTCTATGAAAACTCACTGGCACGAGTAAAAAGAAAAAAAAATCTATGGGCATGAAACAGTCTTCAGTCACAGTTTGATTGCCAGGCGATTGACAAAATAATTTGTACCCGTCGATTTTCATGAAGGAAATTTTTACAATGGATTTGCCAAGCAGATTTTTAATTTTAATCAGTAATGAAAAAATGACAACATGGATCACAACAAGACATCAGCCGTTAAATGGGCTTTCGCGATTGCTGTCAGGACGACTCCATTAGACAGCCATACCTTTGTGGGCATCAATCACGCTCTTCAAACTCTTGTACATCTTCGAGATTTAATTAGACATTTAAGTTCTTTACTAGCAATTTGCAAAACTGTCACTTACTAAAAGTGCAAGACACCAAAAAAAATTTTAAGAGTGAGAGCGAGATTTCTTTTGAGCCCTGAGAGACTGTTTATCTGATTCCTGGGAGCAGTCTGAAAGGCAGCAGTTCCCCTCGCTGGTCTGACCAACGCCTTTGAAGGCTGGCTGCTTCCGCGGACGCAGCCGGAGCGGAGCGGCGCCCGAGCCCGGCCGCCTCGCACGCTGCGCCGCAGCCGGGGCAGCGCCGCCCGCGGACGGCGGCTCCGTGCCTCTGCAAACTCGCTTGATGCCGCTGGCGCTCAGGTGCGGCAGAAAACACTTCTCAGCTTTCCGGGGAACTCTGTGTCCGGCTGGGGAAAAACCAGCGAATGCCTGAAATGGCGTCGTTTTGAACCGTGTACAAAATCAGCCCCTCGCGTTGCTCACAGCGGAGGTGTCCTCTGGGACACTGAGCCTGCGGCTTCGGCGCTCGCCAAGGCGCCCAGCAAGACGTCCTTTCCCAAACTTCGGTGCCTCGGGGGAATTTGCATTACTGGGACAGGCTTTTCTATTTGTTCAGAGATGCCAGGACACTTCTGAAACAAAACCGGAACTTCTTTAGTGCTTTTTTAGTTTGTTAGGGTGGGATCTTTGTCACCATTTTGCCAAAGAGGTCTTCACAGATTTTGTGATGGAGAGTGATGGAAAAGTAAAAGCATCAGCTAAGAAAGTTTTTAAGTTTTGGTAATTATCTTCTCCTTCAGATTCCCAAAAGCAAAAGCTGTAGTCTCCTTTAAATGAACTTTGGCATACTACATAGCATTAGATCAATAAATATAAAAGGTGAATTGTGAAAATGCTGTTACTCATCAGTGAAAAATTTGCCCTAGGCAAAGATGTACAGTATGGAGTTATTTTCAGGCTAAAGTTTTTGGGTTTTTTTAATGGGATTTTTTCCTCTTTGGTGGTGAAACGAGGGGGCAGGGAAGCTCAGTTTTCCTACAGATCTTCATCACAATGAGGGAGGGCATCAAACTTCAGCCATTTAGCACATAGAGCTTTTTATTAGTCACCGGTCTGAACTAATACAGGAACATTTTTGCATTTTGCAATTATGCCCTCACAAAGATTACCTGTTCTCACCTGCATAAACTCCTTGTTGCTTTACTGAGGGAGACAGATGACTCTGTGTCTTATTATTCAGGCAAAATTAGCTCCTTGCATTCCCAAGCAACCACAATCATTGTCATGGCAATTTTCATGACTCTCCTGGGTAAATATAGTACCCGTTCACATCAGTGAGAGGGTGAGCTGTGGCAGGGTGACAAGATGGAGGCAGTCATATATTTAGGAGCATTAGTCTGGTGAATGAAGAGTCAGCCCTGCACAGAGGAGGGCAGCCAGGGCAGAGCCACTGCTGGCTGAGCTTCAGTCCTTCACCCTGGTCTTCATGTGCTGGGGCTGCAGAAAACAGCGGTGAATGCAGGCTGCTGTGAGGCTCTCTCTGCCCCCCCCAAGCTTCATGAAGCACTCCTGCATCTGCAGCATCGCTGGGAACACCAGCAGCAGCAGAGGCAGGGTGACAGGCATCAGGAAAATCAAAGGAGACATTTGAGCTCAGGGGGAGGAAGTCAGGGAGTTTCTCAAAGTGCTCAAAGGGACATGCCGCCCACACCAGTCATCCTGGCCAGAGGAGCAGCAAGCAGAGAAAGCAAGGAGGAGAAAAACAAGTCTTCTATACCCCAGAAAATTAACTGGAAAGAAGGTGCCAGGAGATTCTGCTTTGTGCAGCCTTACCTTGCTCAAGCACATGCTTGGTAAGCAGGTACACATGGCAAATCAAGGAAAACCAAGAGTATGTTACCTGCAGTAACTTTGCAGTTTTGTGATACCCACCAGTTTTTCATGGTATTGTTATTAAATCCCTTTGATTAATCATCAGTAGCTCAGGATTTCTGAGCTGGAGAGCACAGGGGTGGCATTTTCATCACGGACCTGCATTTGCACTGGCACACATTCAACCAGACCTACCACAGAAATAATCAGCAACATAGCAACAAAACACTATAGCACTCTTCATAGTCCATGAGCTTCCAAACTTCATAGCTAATTAACCTCTACATTGCAGCTATGAGTCAGGTGTCTGGTAATAGTATCAATATAAATGACTTTTCGAATGAGATGCTGAGACTAACAAGAAACCGGATGCCAGAGACCAGTGCTTAAGTGCTAAACCCCAAAGTTTGACTCCATCTCACTGCCAGTTTTATAAACTACTTTACCTTAAGAAGATGCAGGCTTTGTAAATAAATATGTGCATGCAGATGTGTACATATAAGGTCTTTTTCTCCCTCTTTTTGGACACACTCGCACAACGCTCACATAAGTATTGTAAAATGCAGCATTCTTCATATTAAAACTCTGCTTGCTTCAAAAGCAGGGTCCTGTTTCAAAGGCTTTTTCCATTTTGGAGAGACAGTGGCTGCAGGACTGAGAGACAAGGAGTGGAAAGGCATGTGGCCATGCAGCTGGTGTGAGCAGCCAGAGGACAGTGCTGTCCTGGGGCAGTGCACAGCGATGGCCCTGCTGCCCATCTGCAGTGACCTGTGCTGAAAGCACCCGCTGCCAATGAATCCAGAATTACTTCCCAGCAGCAGCACTGGGATAATTAAACCACCCTAAGCCCTAATGCCTTCCAGCATTGCTGCTTCAGGAGTGTGCTTGCTCCTCTCCCAGCACACTGCAGGCCCCTGCACAGTGGTTTTCTGACTAATAAACCTTATGGTAGAAAAGACCAATGAGGTCACCAAGTCCATCCTTCCCCTTGGCAGTACCTTCAGTTTCCTTATTCAAGGGCTGCTTAAGAAAGGCTTCCCCTGACTCCATGGGTGGTTCACCTCTGTAAGGCTTAGACAAAGTCCATGGAATTTGGCCAGTAAAGCGTTGATAAGAGGATGCAGACAGCAAAGCCTTTCTCTTTGATGCCAGGCCAACAGGTTGCAATGCAGAGGCCCCAGGAGCACACCATGAATCAACCATTTATCACTGGCCAGAGGCTTTGGAGAAGGGCTCCCACCTGCCACAACCATGCTGCTTCTGGCCCCACCTCAGCCCCATGAGCCACACAGGCAGCGAGCCAAGAGCCAGGGCAGCCTCCCCACCCTCCCAAACTGATGAGCTGCCCAAGGCCCCTTCTTCCAGCATGCAGAAGTCACCAGCAGTTTACACTTTTGGCTCTTCAAAACCGTGCACTCTGTCTTACCCTGCAGCATGAGGCAGAAGTCTCTTTCAATGCCCCATCTGAATGTATAAATTCCCCTCTATTTACAACCTGTCCTTCCAGCTTTGGACACCTCAACATTTCCCATGTCTTCAATGTCCTACAGCAGATTAGTTCAGCCAGCAATGGAGGAGACCTGAAGGAAGAAAAGGGAATAGCCTTTGCCAGAGATGCCCTTAAAATTTCACAATGTTGCATATAATCAAACCAAGAATCACTAATATCATTATACAGAAATATTTGTGGTTTTCCTAAAGGAAAGAGGAGTATGTTAACCTGGGGCCTAGGTTAAAAGCTTGGTTTGTAAATTTCTCTCCTGGTTAGATATTTTTAGTTTATTGAAAGAAATTAGCTTGATCCAAAAGTAAGCCACTGGAAAAAAACCTGTCAATCTGATAAACATATTTTTTGAGATATTTTTTTCAGAGTATCTGACACAAAACTCATTGAAGATAACAGAATTTTTTTACTGGTTTGGGTGGACTTCATTCATGCAACCCTTATCTCCTTGAAACAGTTAAGACTGATATTTATACGGTTTTTATGCTAATTTTTTGTTCTTCTGAAGTCAGGTTTGTAACTGGCAATTTGGTAACATTCTAGTCTGTTCTGTGCATTTTTCCATTTGCTTTACTAATGTGACAAAAATCTCATCCTTGGACTCTAGCAATTTTTAATAAATCTATATTAGCAGATGAGTTTTTTACTTCTGAGTAATGAATGTAAACTTAATATTAAAAATATAAAAGGACTGTATGTAGGCCAATGTTTAGCCTCCACTAGATCAAGGAAAACTAACATAATTCAATAGATCTAAAATTTGCAGTTTGACATCGAGCCACATCAGAGGTTGTGGTTTGTAACTTCCATACATGAAGTGGATTAAGGTAGCTCTAAATACATTGTTTTCTCAGCACATCTACAGATTAGACTTATTTTGGGGGAAGTCATGATCACATGAATGTTAATCCTGTGTAAACTGTTCCAAGACAAACCTTGTTTCATTTTGGATATTGGTGATAAGCTCAGCAGAGATGAGCTGAAATTTTATATTGGATGTATTGACATATTTGGTTTTGTTAGTTAATTCAGCCTGTGAGAGAATGAGCAGCAGTCACCCAACAGAATCCCACATCTCTAGATTAAAGGTACTTTCACAGTCAGTTAAGGCTCTCTGATTACTACCAGCTAATTTCTAATGAGGTTGGGCTGTAATTTGCAGGTTTGCCTCAAGTCCAACTTCCTCCATCCTCAAAGCCAAGTGTTACATCAAATAAACCTCAAAATTCCCACTTAATTTTGACTTCCACTTAACTCCTTGACTATCTGCCACTGTTCACACCCATTCCCACAGCTATTATTTATACAAACAGACAGACATACTTGCACTTCAGTAGTAGCATAAGGATCTTGTGCTGAAAAGGGTCTCTTTTTGATGTAGAAGGGCTGCAGCAGAATTCATCCTCTCCCACAGGCTCTCCTGAAGCTACCATTCCTGTGAACCTAAAACCAGAAGAAAAAAAAGTAAAAATCCTAACTTTGAAAAGGAATCCTTGAGGACTCTGCTAGAATTGCTAAAAAAAATCCATGGCTTTGTGTTCAGGAAAACTCTCATTATTAGATTTCCTGAAACCTCTGACAGTATGGGCAAAATATAGGTCCAGATCCTTGGCAGATGTTGAACAGCAGGGTTATGCTGCTTTTCTAAGCCTCATCTGGCCCATTATGATTTCTATGCAACTTTTTTTACATGTAAGTACCATTCATATCCAGGAGCATTCGGCATGTTTTCTTTTCTATATTCTTTTTTGCTGGTTATCTGACTCGCTACCAAAACAAATAAACTAAAATAACCCTACACACATGTCTATTGTATTGTATCCACAAAGGATTCTGTTATTACATATGCAGAAGCGGAACTTCTAGAAAATAAAACACGAAACAGTTTGAGTCTCTAAGGCCAATTACAACTACTCTGATTTAAAAGGATTATAGAGAAGCAGGCTCTGTGCAATAATTTCCAGTCTAATTACAATTTACAAAGAATCTTCATTGTTGTCAAAAATATTTAATGTGCCTTGGCATTTAGCAAATAATCTAATTCGTTGGTTGTTTTTTTTTTGGTCACACAACATGATCGCACACAATTCTCCAAGCTGTTTACAGTGAGCAAAATTATCCTTGCAGCTAGATGGCTAGATCCTTCTGAATTGGTAATCAAACATGATTGTGATTGCACTGAATTTTTAGTGCTGTCACAAGTGTATACTTACTAATCTCACGATGAGAATAGCTGCAAAACCCTAAGCTTTATTAATAAAATTCACCATAAGAGCAAGAGAGAGAGAATGACCAGTCTTTAGTAGGATTATTTGCTGTCTAATAGAGGTCAGAACCCCAATACAGTTTAACAATATAACAGGCATACACCTAAATGGATATGTCAGTTTTTACAGTATTAAATTATTTAGCAGTAATTACCCCAGCATGCGGATACTATAAATGTAGGTCTTATAAGTGTGAGAAAATAGTCTGCTTTGTTCATTCAAATTGATGGTTTGGAGGCCAGCTATAAAAGTACCAATGGTTGCCAGCATTCAATGTGGTGTGCAAGGAAGTGGATAGAGACTTTCTCTGATGAAGGAAATTTTAAAATAAAGCTAATTGCAAAGGTATGTAAAAAATAGGAAGTGGGGAGCTCTGTCTATTCATGGGACTGGAAAAGTGCAACTGAAGTACCACAATGGGTTTGAAGAGACATTCCTCTCGTCAGCCAGAGACTCCTAATTTTGGCTCCAGAAGAGCCCATGCTGAGTAACAGTCCATTCAATACTGGCTTTTCTGCTGATGTTCCCAATACAGATGAGAGTTATTAAGACAAGTTTTAGAGGTGATAGGTTTGACGGGTTTGTAGAAAATAAAAATGCCATCTACTGTTATGTAATATTCAACCTTGATTCAGAGACTAACAAAGAAAAGCTACATTGACCAGATGCTAGCAACTAAGCCATCCATATTTCAAAGAATACATATGATGCAAGATTTGTATTTGCAGCAAGGTCCTTTGGATTCTGCAGCAAACTCTAAAAGCTACAGCAGCTTCCTTCAGTATCTTCATGCTGACATTTTAATTAATTAAATATAAGTCTGAATTACATAGTTATTAAAGAGGCATCTGCCTTATTTACTTTGACACTAGAGCTTCACCTTGAAGAATATGGGATGTACTTTGTCTTAACAAGATAAGCATTTTATGAGTTCTTTCTCTTAAAAAGACAAACAGTGATATAATGTGAATTCAGCTGATTCAACAAGATCCTGTATATTTAAGTAATAGTAATGGTATTTCAACATTCATCTCTACTAACAGCAGAGCTAACAGCATTTAGGAAGAATTTCAAAATTCACATTGCTCAGCAATTATTCCAGGTTGTCATCAGATTCAGGAAAACAGCACTACATGATTTTATACTCAACATAATGTTCACTAACATGAAGTAGTCATGTTATACTCTGTGATAAATTCCAGGTGTGTGAGCTAGGATTTCTATCCTTTGAAAAATGGGGGGAAAAGTAGCTATGTTCTTTATTCAGCTCTCTGTAGGCAAATGGATGAAATTAAATACTTCACAGCAGACTCAGAAATAAAAAACCTCAGTTTGGTAGTTTTGTCATATCAGAGAAACTCTTACCTGTATTATTATCATGATACTTGCTATATCACAAAACTTCTGCATACCAATTGTGTTATGGATTCAAAATCATGCCAAATAATCCTGTAACCCACACAGATCCACTCAGTGGATGGAGATGGGGTACATTTGCTCATTTTTTAAAAATAAATGATAAGCACAAAATGGATAGCAGGCATTTTGTTGTTATAATTTGGCATCTTCTGAGAAAATGTATTTGCTTACTACCTATACATCTTCAAGCTGTCAAGTAATTAAACAATCACTGCCCTCTCCTCATATTACGAAGTTGATTAAAGTGGCAGAGGCCAGATGCCCAGCTCACTCTTAGATTCTTTAATTAGAGGGTCTCCTGAACCTCCAAACCACTTGAATGGAAAAAAAAGAGCAATTAACACATTTCGAGGGCTTCCTTCGTCCATCTGTCACTGCACAGGTGAAAAAAAAAAAAGAAAAAAAAAAGAAAAGAAAATATGATAATGGATCCTTTCTCCAGAAAACACTGGACTCTGAGTGTGCTCCTCCAGCCAGTCCATCAAAAACATCCCTCCCTTCCCCTGCCAAAGATGAAAAGCCTCTAGATTTTCAAATATGCTAAATGCACAGAACATCATCTAAGGAAGAAAAATCATGTGGAAGCTACACAGACGGGCACAACATGTCTTTAATCACCCCCATTTCCATCAGGCAAGAAAGCCTCACAAAGCTCGGTTGGTTAGATGCAAGGGCTTGACATGTGAGGGCATCCACTTCCCACCCCCATGCTGCCCCCCCAGCCATCCACAGTATCAAATGAGATCTGTTATCAGCCTTAGTTAGATCATAATGAAATAATTGAAGGACTCAGCTGAGGGTGACTGCAGTCTAGTGAGGTGAATTAATTTTCCCACCACAGCAGGGCATGTCAGATCTGGCCACGAGCAGGTCAAGCCATTATTTTTTGTGGGTGTGTGAAAGTGATTGACTGGATTTCTGCACTTTGGGAGGATTTGTGGAAGAAAAACAAAGGTGCACCTCAGCCTTTAAATGGCAGGCACAAAGGAAAGTAAAACAGTTCCTAAATTAACACAGAAAGAACCTTTTCATTCAAGATTTAAAAGGAACTTCATGCAACTTCAGAAATTTCATCCAGCATCTATAAAATAGGCATTTCAATCCACTCCAGGGAAGATAATATTTATTTTTTTTAGGATTATAATAAGTTTATGGCTAAAATGTTAGCAATATGCAACTTCTAATGATCAATATCACAGCTCCCACTCTCGTAAATGGGGCCGCTGCACTGAAGATAAAACATTCAGCGTGACTCAGAGAGGTATTTTGGATCCAAGTGCTTTGAAACATTGTACTGAAGGCCAGACAGCACATTATGTGCTCAGTAAAGCTAACCAAATGTCTATCATTTTTCCCCAGCTATTTAGACTTATGGACAATTGTGATTTTCAAAATTTCCTGTGTTGTCATAGGCTAAAACAGAATTGCTGCTTTTGTGAATTTTGCTGAAAGCAAACAGCTTTATATTTTAAAAGAGGTACTCATTTTAATCAGAATTCACATAAAACCTAGAAAGTCAAGCTGCCTTGCAATTCTGATTTTTCTCTAAAGAAGAAAGTACCTGAAAGTAAAATAAAATTTCCATGTTTTTCTTTGTATTTCAATTTCAAATTTTTACATGGTGTTAGCTCAGTGTTTACATTCACCAGTAAAAAAAAATGTGAAGCTCTACTACAGTATTATATTATTTGGTAAAGATTTTTAGTGGGTTTGTTTTATTTTTTAAAGTCAGTAGTACTGAAAGGAAAAGACAGCCTGAGTTGTGCATTGTGTTGTATAATTTTTCCAAGAATGGTGTTGTGAAGAAATCATCTTACTGAAGCCATCCTTGGAATCTGCTTCGACTCACAGAAATCCCTTGTCAATTTCCATTGTGGCCATGAAGAGGAAACACAATGTCTTGCCTCAAGAAATGGAAAATGCTTATTGAAAAAGTTCACCAGTTCTTGCAAACTCCTAGTGATCATTCAAAAGATGAGTAGTTGGAGTCCAGAGGAATCTTACACAGGAATTAAATTAGGTAATTGAACAGTAAAACAGTATTTTAATGTAAAACACTCAAGGAGGAAGTGACTACTGAAAACCAGGATTCAGAAGATCAGATAACTGTACTACAAATCATCTGGTTTCCCCTCATTTTCTTCTTGAGTCTAGAGCTAATCAGGAAGAGGGTGCTAGTTACCTCCTGTGCTTGGATTGAGGGGAGAGGCACATTTTAAGAGGTGACTTTGCTAATTCCTTTCTGTTTCATTTTTTTTTCCATAGCATTTAGATAAGAAGATGAACGAAGGGACAACTACTCAGATTTCTCTTCTAAAAAATAAATGAGATGAGAAAAAAAATCTGCAAACATCTATGTAAACCCCAAGCTGTGCTTTCTTAATTACAGAAGAGGCTGAAACACCCCTAAAATACCCTTAGCAATTATTCAACTATCTTTCTTTTTAGCAACTTTCCAGGTCCAGTCACCTCAGGGGCTCCAGTGCAACCTCCTGACAAGCTGAGTGAGAATAAAGTGATTACTTAGCATCAAGAGAATACAAAATCTAATACTACAGCACCTCAGCTGAAAAAAAAATTTAAACAATACATTCCTCATGAGATACTAATACAAGCTTATACCAATATCTGGACTGCAGCAGGAGGCCCTAAAATCTCTTCTTCAAAGAAAAGGAAGGTGTTGCCACATTTTTATTCCTTTCGCATGAAATCTGCATCATTAGAGACAGCATATATTAACAGCTCATGAGAATTTTATGTCAAACCACTTTTAGGAAGTATTCTTTCTCTGTAGTGTCTTTATTTTCTGATTGTTTTATGTACATGTATCTACATATACATGGGTATGTGTGCATGCATATATGTATTTCTCTCCTATGTCTCCTTGCTAATGAGCCTATTGCTGTGTTTCATTAAGCCCTGAGCTGTTACTCCCAGTCCTTCAAACACAGGAACCACTCTGCTGCTGAGTACAGTTTGGGGACAGAAGAAACCATTAAAATCCACCTCCAACCCTGATAGATCTCCATGGAAGATTTTGTGGACAGCTGTGGTAGCCAAGGGACAGGAAGGAAAGGTAAGGATGCAGCCTTTCCTTGCATGGGGAGGAATGAAAAGAACCCCAGCAGATATTAAAGTATTTTCTGGGCCTCATGCATTAAATTTTCCCCAGGCAGCTCAAAACCACCTGAGGAAGCAGAAATTGGCCTTTTAGTCATTCACTGTCCTGTCTTAAATATCCATTTCAAACTATGTTGCTCTGCTCTGTTTCTTGCTGCCTCCTGTCCATGCTGCCCATGAGATGGAAACCTCCTCTACCTCTGCAATCTGCTGACAAAGCACATACTAAAAAGCTGTTCTTCAGGGTGCACACCTGTGCTTATCACAACACCTTTTTCCCCTCCCTCCTCCCTCCCACTGCCATCCTCTGATGTCTCATACACAGAATTTTGTTGGCCTGAGACTGTAAGCCCCTCCAGGCAGAGACCTTGTCTTTTTTCTGTGTTTGTATGGTGCTGCTCCTCTCCGTGGAGTTCAGTCCTTCATTGCTCTTCCATTTCTTTAGCAATGCAGAGCTTTACTCCCTCCCTGACACAAAATCCTACTTCAAAAATGCATTCAAACTGTTGTGGGTCTTGAATCTCCAGTAGCAGCAAGGCAGAGTGTTCTATAAATGGCATGAGCGTTGATTGGTAATACCATGTGTTAATTGGCAATATCTGCCTTCAGCAGGCTCCGCAATGTGTTATATCATATTGACTAGTTACTTACCCATGATAGTAGGTATTAACTGTTTGTAAGATAAATGTGTGCTCCTTTGAGGGAAGCATGTGAATTCAGTAGTTTTGTTTAATTAGCCTTTATGGCCTGTCAAAAGCTGGAAAGTGAAGAGAGCATCCATCGAATGTGACATGCTGTCAAAACCAGGCAAAGCAAGTATTGTCTCCCCCACTGTATAGTTCCTTCAGAAACATCCCTTTGAGATAATCATCTTAGCAGTATCAAACTCTTGGCAACTCTGACCTGATCCAGAGCTCACAAAAGGCAAAAGGAGTCTTCCCTAGACTCCATTGGTTTTCAAGTGCATCACTGTTGCTCTTTTGGACTTAGGAGTTAGACAGGACCCAGTTCCTTCAGAACTGTCCCAGCTGAGGGGCAGTGACAGAGTGACAGAGTTCAACAGTATTCTCTAGTCTATGGGGTTTTTGTTTGTTTGTTTGTTGCCAAACCAGAGGGGTCTTTCCCTGGCCATGGAGGCATTTTCTGTACTCATATTCTGTACGCACAATCTGCCATCCAGCACCACTTTTCTTTGCACTCCTGACCCTTGGTACTGCTCCTGCCACCCCAGCCCCGCTCACTGCTGCTCCAATGGGCTCTGTATGGCTTTGCTCAGCAACTGCAAACCCAATATCCCATCCCTTGTGTTCTACCAAGGAAATCCCCCTGCCTACATGCTCAGGTCTGACCTGACATGTGCTCTCTGAAATCCCTCCATTGTCTCTTCTGTTTAAAGAGGCTCAGTTGTTCTTTAATTCAGAGCTGGCAAACCCACTGATTTTAATGAGATCTATTATTATCTTTGGATCAAAGGCTCACTTGATGGCAGCTATTTGCACCTTTCACCATAACAGTAATTTAAAGGTGACCACAGGCATCTTCTGTTTACTCCTCAACAGTACCTCATCTCTTTTCCTCTCAGATTGGAGAGGTCTGTGGGCACATACTTGACCAAGAATGAACCTGGTGTGTGTCTTCACTGACAACAAAGGTGTAGGAGGGGAAAAAGGGAATCTCAGTGTTATAATCCACACTATTTCCTGACAAATTCAGATGGAATAAATGCTTTCGTTTTCATCCTTTTGTAGGCACCACTGTAATCTTTTCACTTACACAGCTGACTTCACCTAGATGGCATCCAATAAAACTAGAGTACCCAGTTCACCACAATGGTATAGGAATATATCTCTCACGTATTTCTTACCTTGCCTAAACCCCTGATACTGGGAGGAATTGCTGTTTTCAGTGGGCTGGTCTGTTCCACTTCAGGAAAGTCAGCTTCATCCTTTCTTCTCTCATTCCATACACATTCCTGATGCAGCTGTTTTAACCTGTGGATTTATGAGAAAATAGAACTTTATTCTAACAGCCAAACTCTTAATTTGGGCTATTTCTGAGACAAAAGATGGGACAGAAGCTGAGTCATTTTAATAAACACACAAATTTTACTCTACACAGGACTGAGATTATAATCAGTTGATTACATCTGAGAGTGATACCTAATTTATAATAGTGGTATCACAGACTAGATTTTCCAGGCTGTCCAGTTGATGCACAGGAGGATGCCAGGTCTCTGGCATGTCATTTTTCAGAATGGGTTCCTGGTAAGCAGTGCTGTAGGTTAAAAGCCATTAAACACAGTAACACCTTCTTCTATCTTCCTAATATCTACTAAGCCAGGTGCAGAGGCACATGGCTGAACCTAACATACTTTGCAAAGTACTAACATTGCATATTGCCATCATTTATTACAGGACTACAAAAGATGAAATAAGGAAAATGAAACACTTGCACGATCTCCAAGAGCAATGGTTTCATTTGGTCTGTTTGCATGACCTATAAAGAAATTCCACGTAACTATTCTTGTCAATCATGTTCAAATAGCTCAGCCCTGCCCTTTCTCTGTCACGCTTCCTTCTCTCCATTGTGCTCACAATCACTGCTGCCATCCTATTAAAGCAAAACATTCAACCACAAATTGTTAATTTCTGCAGTTATATACACACTCTCTCTTTTTTACTTCATAAAACTACCGTGTATCTCGTTTATTTTTTATAATCGGTTCCAATTAAATATCACTAATTCAGTCTTAACATCTCATTTTTTACTTAACTTCAAAGGCACTGAAGCAACTTATACACAAAATTAATTATGTCTATTATCATTCAAAGAAATCCACTTAATTCTGTCAAGCTTGGCAAATGATATAAAAATGTTGGTTTGATAATATTAACATCAACAACTTAAACTGTATTTAAACTGGGAAGGAAGAAAATAGAAATAATTAATTGCTCATCACAAATCTGCCCAATATGGAATGCCATGTGCTTCTGCTTGTCTAATAAATTAGTTTGCTTTCTCTGCACTATTTTTTGTGAGGTATGTAAGTAGTTAAAGGCACATATTGAGAAATGAACAGTCAGGTTAACAAGGAAAGTGACTAAAAGTTAATAAAACCAAAGCCAAAATACTGAAGAAGATATAGAAGATTTGCAATGTTGTCCTATGTGAGCAGGACTAGAAAGTGTTCACCTTTTCCCTTCTATTCTTCTGTTTGTATTCTTGTCCCTGATGTGAGAAAACGTGTGATGAAAAATAAAACAACAAAGGAGAGGAACTGGGACAATCACATTGATTCATGTGTTAAAATCTGTGAAGGGAAGGACAAAACCCAGGCAATCTCAGGTTTCCAATGTTCCAGATGCTGTGATGAGTTTACTAGGGCTCTGCATGGGCAGCAGGTATGTTTGAGCAGACCAGTCCTTTTACATCACACCAGTGCCAAAGTGTAGAGGAGCAGCTCTTAGCAGCCAGCAATCCTGCTTGCTCCAACCCACCCAGAGCCCTGGCAGCCAAAGGGTGCCACACATGCCTGCACGGGTGAGTGTCACAGCAATCTAAACAGACAGACCAGAAATGAATTTCATCACCAGAGATTAGCCAGCAAATTAAACTCAATCTCCCTGTTGGGAAAGCACAACAATGGAAAGTGCCTTCACCACGCTCCTGAGAGCTGTTCCTGCCCACAGTGCCTATCCAACACCAGCTTCCTCAGCCCCAGTGAACCCAGAGACAGGGGATGTCAGATGTTATGGCCAAGCAGAAGCCTGGAGGAGACAATGCACTGCCAGTGTAGCCACTAGAGAAGGGATGAAAACTCACTGAAAGGCATGGTCTGCAAAACACTCTCACAAAGCAGAGAGCCAGATTCACCACAAATGAAGTTCATTACTCTGTTTATCCAGAGGGAGCAATATTGACTTATACAAAGAGATGGTCCAAAGTCCTACATTTATTCCCAGGCCACAGTCTCACTTAGGTGTTTATACTGCCCCTAAAATAAGCACTTCACAGTAAGTGTTTACAGAGTGAGGCACTACTTACCTATTTTCTGACACCAGAAAATTCCCCTCTTGATTTGCCAGTCCACATTCTCACACATTTTTCTCACTTCATTTCTTAGGCCATGTTAACCAGGTGCATACCATGACCAGAGCTAGCTTCCAGGGCAATCTTTCTAAGTAAAACTTTGCAGTTTGGAGAGAACCAAAAAAAAAAAAAAAAACCCAAAATCAGAGTAAAGAGTGGAGGTATCAAAGCTGGGTATGGAAATGAAAATACAAACCACTGTAAATTATTTCAATACTTTTGCTAGAAGTACTGAGTGTAAGGAAGCCCAAGCACAGAAACTCCCAGGTCAGCTGTGGCCCCACAAACAGGCCAGGGTGTCTGGGAACCCCAAAATCTGCTGCCTCAGAGGTGTTCCTGGCACTGGCTGTAGGGCAGTGTGGGGGCACATGAGGGTCCCACCACCAGAAGGGATGAAGTCCAGGACCACTCCTGCACAGACAGCCCAAAGGGTGGACAGTAGAGAGGGAGCAATGAGAAGCCAAGCTGGTTTTGATGGAAATCTGCTTCCCTGTCCAGTTTTGAAATCATTTGGAAGATGTGTTAGAACAGGCCTGTTTTTTGAAATGACTGGGTGCCAGCAAACAAGTGTGTTTTTAACAGAATAAATGTTTCAGCACAAAAGCTTTGACCAGATTCACAGAAGAGCACAGTCTGCTAAACATCTTCCTCAGCAGTCATCTATAGGATATGAGAGTCTGCTTTAGCCAAGAAAATAAAAGCCCAGTTTCTTGACTTATGGTGCCTCAGCTCACACCTTCTACTACTATAGGTCAGCCTCCAGCATTTAGACAAGATAACAACCTGTACAAGACCTCTGCTGATCTCAGAAATCCATCTATAAACCTGATCCAAAGTTGAGAGAAGATGGCAGGAGTTTTTTCCATAAGCCTCAGTATACAGAAAGACCTTAATGAAGAGCGTGGATGTTCCCAGACAGTTTTCACACATTCATGACTGCTTTTCCACCCACTGGAAGGACTGATTTTATCTTGTAATGCTTGAGTCCAACCATGACATGTACTGATTGGAAAATCTCAATGCATGAAAGAGGAACATCTGCTAAACAGGAATACAGGATTCTGTCCTGACTCAATCCCTTCACTGAATTTCAGCTTTGAAAAGGGGATATCATGCCTCCATTGATTGCCAGTACTGGATTCTCAAAGCAAAGGAATATTTTCTACTGACATAAAGCTCCCAGAGGCATTTCCTCATGCCAAACTCACTTCCTTCCTGCAAGGCAGAAAAGGAAGGAGACGTCTTGGAGGGTGTTTGAGGATATCATCTCCATTTTGTCCCCAAACCTCAGTGGCAAAGATTCCCTTAGCAGCTGTTTCAAATCACAGCTCCAAAGTAACATCTAACTCACACAGGGAGAGGACATCCAGTAAATTCAAGAGTTAGTTTCCTACCAAGTGGATCCTGGAGTGGAAAAGAAATCAGTCTTCTGCATCTACTGTCCCTCTACAAGCCTCTCTGCCTTCAGCAAGGAGAGCAAAATTCAGCAAAAATCACCTAGAGCAATAGACATGGATAATTTAATAAACATTTGGAGGATGAGAAATTTAAGCTCTTGAACCAGCAGTGAAAGCAAGCTTGAAGTCAAAGCCTTTCTCCTTGGCAAATGTCCAACAAGTAGCTATTCCTGATTTGCACACACAAAGCATGTTTATATCTTTCATGCAAATTCCTATGCAAAAGAGGGGCTTCAGAGCAAAAATTACCCCTCGCCCCTGTTCCCCATCATCCCTGGTGGAGAGCACACAGTATGCTTGAGAGATCTTGTCCAGACCCACTGGGAGGCTTTGACAAAAACCTTTTGCTAGCACATGGTCCTAAGTGGTATCAAAAATAGTAATTCAGCCATCTCTAAGCAAACAAAACAGAGACTGTAAGAGACAAGAGCCTGCCAAATCTGAAGTGATGCATGTAACATTTTTCTTTCAGGAAGAAGGGATGTTTTCCCTTTCATCTGTTTTCTGTTTGTTCATTTGGTTTCATTCATTTACAAGAGTCTCCTTTTAACCAAAGGGGAAAAAGTTGATGTTTATTTACATCCTCTCTGCATAATAAGGCCCTGGCCCTCACACACATATGTATAGTCCCACTTAAATCAGTGGGATTACTTGCCTGAGAAAAGTTAAATAAGTAGGAAAGTCCTTGAAGGAGCAGGGCATAAAATACCTACCCATTGAGATGAAATAATTACCTCTTATAATAACCCAAATAATTAGATTCAGCAGTTGTCACCCTTTTTCCTCATTTAATCTATAAAGTTGTATTCTGTACTATTGCTAAATCAACACAAAGTTATCAGTGGAGTTAAGCAGGCAGCACCCAGTCTGATTTCCACACTGCCCGACATGCAGCCTTTTGTTATAATCATCATAACAATATTAAATAAAAGATAAGGACCGCTGTCAAAAAGTTAATCATCAAAAGCTGGAAATCACATAGTGAATCTGTCAGTCGTCTGAACTGGACAGGGTCATGAAAATGAAAGAGAAAGAATGTGCAGTCCACAGATGATGCTTACATGCTAATAAAAACCAGCCAGGCAAAAACATATATGCACAAGGCTGAGCAATTTGTCACCCTGGGCTATCATGGCTGTTCCCCTGCCTATTGTAACAATGCCAGCATTCAAAATAGTCAGAAAGGAGCTTACAGGAGCTGAATGCCAGCACATGTGTTTTTCCAGCTGGAGCCGAGTCCTGGACCAGCTTCTGAATTCTAGTTTAAGTTTCTTACTCTCTCCCTCAAACAGGAAAAACACATAATGCAAAGACTGAAAGCCCTAAAATAAAAATGTTGAAGAGAAACTAATGCTGGAAAGAGTCCTAAAAACATAGCTGTGAATTTGGAAGTGTTAACCATCCCCCTGCTGCACACATACCTTCCTCTCCACAGAGCCTCCCCGAGCTCTGCCTGTCCCTAATGCTGGGGACAGGGACTGCAGAGCCCCTGCACCCTCCCTGCCATGCACCCACAGCCTGGCACACGCCTGGCCCTGCTGCAGCTCTTGGACTGGGAAGGGCTTTCCAAGTATGCCTCAGCCTGGTGTTGAGACACTTTACCTCACAAAATTCCTAATGTTCTGATGCTTTCAGTATATTGGTCTTGCAAATTGACAGACCCACCCTCTCAGCCCCTCACCTTCTACAGCAGGAAGGGTTCATTGCAGCACAAGTGTGTGTTTAGAAAAAAAAATTAAAAGACAGTTTTCATCCCTCTCCAAAGTTTGCAGCCATCTACTCCAGGCATAATCATTTCAAACTCTGCAGCACTTCACATTTGGTTAAAACCACTTCAGTTTAGAAGTGATTAGAGGTTGAAGATTTGCAGTTTAAAATTTAAATTAAACTGTTTAAAATTATTTGAACACTTCACACATTTAAAGCAAATAAGTTTTTTTATATTTATTTATCTTTCCTTCCCAGTAGTTCTGGATTTTCAGCAGCAAACTGCAGAGCAGAAGCAGCTATTAAAGAGTCTGGGAGGACCAGAAGTCAAATTTAGGTTTTCAAACCCTAGTCACTTATAAAGGACAAAGTTGTGAAAAGGACTGTGCTACCACAACAGCAAGGACAGTAAAAATATCTGTAGAGACATTGAGATAAAATCATGGGAATGGATAATAATAGTGTGTGGTTTAAGTCTTGTGCTAAAATATTACTTCAAATCATTTGCAGCCAAAATCCTTTATTTATAAAAAGGCCTGAAGAGGCAAACAAGCCTACTATACTGTTTTATAATTTCCTTTTAATTTTCTAAGATTTCATACTTTAGTGACAAAATAACCCTCTTCTCCAAAATAATCTGTCTTTTTCTTTCCCGCCCTGAAGATACAGACAACTTCCCTAAACTTATCACTTCTACAATTTTATATGGCACAACATATTATCTGTATTTGACCTGAAACTAAACTGCATTTCCATAGAAATTAATCCTGAGTT
This sequence comes from Hypocryptadius cinnamomeus, assembly GCA_013400635.1. NCBI lineage: Eukaryota > Metazoa > Chordata > Aves > Passeriformes > Zosteropidae > Hypocryptadius > Hypocryptadius cinnamomeus. The sequence continues at coordinate 52,111 of VYZP01066293.1, read as the reverse complement.
CCTCCCAAGAAGCAGCAGTGTTTGTGCCAAATTGCAGCTCCCGATTCATAACAAGAATGGCACAGTGCACACCCGTGTGTGAACCCGAAGGAAACCGACCCTTTACACAGAGCACAGCCTGATGCTCTCAGTGTGGAAGCTCTGATAGAGAAAGCAAAAACAAAGCATTTTCTAGTGTGCATCACTACTAAAACCAGTGCTGGAAGGGTGGCACCAGCTTTTGGACACATTAACTGGAAGTGTAAGCTTGTGCTGTTTCTCCCTTTGGGGAAGGAGGTGGAAAGAGGACAGGCCTTATATGCAATTCTTTTAGTGCCCTTAAAGGTACATTTATATATACTGATCACTGGTTTTCATCAGTGTTCCTCTGGCTCCCCAGATCTGTGCATAACTATAAATAATCTTTATAGTTAACAAAGGGTCATTTACAGTTAGATTTTTATGGTGCTTAAACTGCTTGATATTGTAAGTGATATAAAAAGTAAAGAAACATAAAACTAAGTGAAAATCAAACCCAAGATATGCAGCATCATGTTTAACAAAACCATCAAAAGCAGTTTCATCCCTCTCACACATTCTTCCTATTACCAGTAGCTAATAAACCCCATTTAGTCATTAGGTTCATTGACAGCTATATATACATGAAAAAAAGTAAATACACAGGTTGGAGTAGAACTCTGCACTTATTCTTCATAGAAATCTATGGCAAAAAACAAAAACAAAAACAAGAAAAGGGGAGAGGGAGAAATAAAAGGAATAAAAGTTGGGTTTTTTCCAAGTACCCACAAGTAATACTCAACACTTGTACATTTGGTATTCAAATCTTTTATGATCTTTATATTAAAACTGCCTACTTGCCACATGCCTTTTTAAGCAGTACTAGTCTTTGACACACACACTGAAATCTACCCAGTGTGTTAAAGTTATTGAACTGTTGCGAGCTTCCTGACAACAGTGCTCTGCTAATGCCAGTTTTGATTCCACTGACATTAATCTTGGTAGGGCTGAGATGCTGTTAATACTCACTTCCTAAGCGAGGTAACCCCTTCAAAGGCTGACACACACCACCTCGCCTTGTTCATCAAATATATAATCTTACTAAATGCTGTAATCTTAAATCCCAACCTAGAGTAACTAGCAGTGCTTACATTATCATTTTTCTTAAAGTTCATCTAAAGGGAAAAAAATATCTATTAAAGAATTGTAGATTTCAAAATCAAAACTTAGGACCACCACCTTCTCCATATACTGCACCAAACTTCTTATTAAGTTTTAATTTTAACACAATCTAAAATTATTTTTGCCTTTCTGCCAGTCCTCCCACGCTTCCATGCACACAACACACATGAATCTTCCAGAAGGTCCCATTGAATTTTTAAAGAGCTCTTTTTTTTCCCCATTTGACAACTTTACATCTTCAAATTAAAAGGGGTAATGTGGTTACAGCATGTGATGTAGAAGGAATTATAAAAATGGTTCTTCATTGCCAATGCTACTCAATGACAGCTCATTTTCTTGTGCCAATAGGAAGAACAAGATTAGAAGTGACTCTAATTCTTACCCAGACTTCAGGCCGGTGAAAGTCAAGTTAAAGAAATAAGGCTCTCAGTCTCTGGAGGGCAAGGGTACCAGTCACTTATTTCTTATGAACACTTGCTGACATGTGCACTAAGCATAATAATAATAATTTTATTTATAAAGTGTTCTCCCACTGAAGTGCTTGGGGCATTGTACAATATCATAAAAGCAATTTAAAATACATTTTAAAGCATAGGAAATAATGGACCACCCTCTAATAATAATAATTTTTATTTGGAAAATTATGACAAAACCACTGGCCTGATGTTAGAGACTCCCATCAGCTATGGCAGAGGAGAGAAAAATNGAAAGAAAGAAAGAAAGAAAGAGAAAGAAATATCTTCTGGTTTTGATTTACAAGTTTTAAGGCTCCTATAGCTTCTGTGTTTAAAAAAAACCACATCTTTCAAGTAGCACTTTTTTCCTATGTATAGTGAAAATCATAAGGGAATAATATGACTAACAAATTACTGTCAGGTAGTTTATTCTCTGCTCCTGTTAGCTGGCATTGATGCTTCAATTTTCCAGACTAGCTTGAATTACTCAATTTCCTAGTTTTCATTGTTCTAAGTGGTATTCCTTATAATAATGCAGGAGCAGTTGGGTATTTTTTTTCCTCTCATGTATTTTATGTATGTAGAATTTTTAATTAATGTTTATTTAGGGATAAAAAGAAGAGTTTTTGTATCATGGGAATGGCCAAATTTATCACACATGCTAATCTAGTAGTGTCAGCAAAATTACCCTGGGGATACGTTTGGCTCTATGTATCACACTATCATATATAATTCCAATAATGGGCATCTCCTGGGGAATAAGAGATAGAAACCAGAAGGAGAAGCAGGAAGTCCAGGGTAGGATGCCGGAACATGCTTTGACAGTGCCTGGCAGTGGACATCTCCTCCCTGTGCTGGTGTGGATGGGCAGTAACCCTGGTGCACTGGAGCACCACCCCAGCCAAGGGCCCCAGCCAGACCCCGAGGCTGTGGCACTGCTCGTGATCCAGGGCTCTGGGTACAGCTGGGCAGAACTGGGGATTTGTTTTCTCCAGAAGACCAACTGTGAAGATTTCCACTGTGATTATCACACATGTAGACTGATTCTGCAAAGCACATTCAGAACTGCCAGAAATTTTGGCTAAGTAAGACTGGGAAGGTCAGATAGGTTGTGCCTTGCACAATCAGAGCATAGATCAGATTCCTAATTAGGACTCTATCAATTATTTTGAAAGGATGGATATGCTTAACGAGAAGCTTAGCTGGGTGTCTTTGTACACTCTACATTACCTATGCTATCAGTATTTTTGCACCTACACTTGAGTAAAGAACAGAAAGAACTAGAATTTAATCTGACTGCTGCAGTGAAATACAATTAAAAATATTTTCATAGATACATTAGCAACAAAAGGGGGCTAAGGGAAACCTCAATCCTCTACTAGATGTGAGGGGAAACATAGTGACAAATGGAGGGAAAGGATGAGTTACTAAATGCCTTCTTTGCCTCAGTCTTTAATAATGAGATAAGTTGTTCTCCAAGTAATCAGCCCCCTGAGCTGACAGGGATGGGGAGCAGAAAAAGAAAACATAATCCAAGAGGAACTGGTCAGCAACCTGCCACACCACTTACACACAAACAAGTGTATGGTGTTGGATGGGGTCCACCAAAGGCTACTGCAGGAGCTGACTTTCCCACAGCACTGTCTTGGGCAAAGTGGCTTTCCACGTTGTGCATGGGTCTCCTCTTTCCTGGGTAAAAAGCTGGCTGGATGGCCAGGCCCAGAGAGTGGCAGTGACTGGATTTTCATCCAACTGGAGACTGGTCATCTGTGATGTTCCCCAGAAATCAGTGTTGGGGCCAGTCCCGTTTAATACCTTTATCAATGATCTGGATGAGGAGATCAAGGGCACCTTCAGTGAGTTGTCAGATGACACCAGGTTGGGTAGGAGTGTTGTTCTCCTGGAGGGTAGGAGGGCTCTGCAGAGGGATCTGGACAGGCTGAATCAATGGTGTGAGGTTAAACAAGGCCAAGTTCTGGGGCCTGCACTTGTGTCATCACCTCCACCTGCAGTGCAACAGGCTGGGGACAGAGTAGCTGGAAAGTGGCCCAGTGGAAAAGGACCTGGAGGTGCTGGTGGCAGGGGCTGAACAAGAGCCAGCTTGTGCCAGGTGTCCAAGAAGGCCAATGGCATCCTCGGCTGTATCAGCAAGAGTGTGGCCAGCAGGACCAGGGCAGGGATTGTCCCCTGCACTCAGCACTGGTGAGGCCACAGCTCAAATCCTGTGTTCAGTTCTGGGCCTGTGAATACAAGAAGGACATTGAGGGGCTGGAGTGTGTCCAGAGAAGGGCAATGGACCTGATGGAGAGTCTGGAGCACAGATCTGATGAGGACTGGCTGGAGCAGGAGAAAAGGAGGCTCAGGGGGGATCATTCTCTACAATCACCTGAAAGGAGGGTGAAGCTAGGTGGGGAGGAGCACGGGGTTCAATCTTCCCTCAGTAAAAAGCAATAGAACAAGAGGAAATGGCCTCAAGTTACTCCAGCATAGGTTAGGGACAAGGTTTAATGGTGGACTTGGCAGTGTTGGTTTAACAGTTGGGCTCAATGATCTTCAGGCTATTTTCCAACCTAAACAATAATATGATTTTCAAGAAAAACTCTGTGTAGATTAATTTTCATAGAAGCAGCTGAATAACTCCTCAAATTTGCTCCCAAAATTTCAACAATAATGTCAAGAAACCCGTTTAGTCTGTCTGTACACTCCCAAGAGAAAGGATTATGGCTTTACTTATATTTTGGATGACCCCAAGCAACTCTTTGTACTTAAAAAATAAAAACACATTCAAATAGCATTGACTGGCCTCTCACTCTCAAATGTGCACATATGCCCAATAGGTAGTCAGTCCTGCTCAGAAATAGAATTGAAATTATTATAACCAACTCACCACTTGATTTTTTAAAGCCTTTTTCTGTGTCATTTGCACCTTTTCACTGGGTAGAATTACTTTGGTCTTTAAATTATATTTTCCTCATTGAATTTCCATGTTGCATGCTCCTTTGCATGTTTCATTGCTCAGCATTATCATTCATTAATGTTTCAGCTGCCTTCTTTTGTCTGCTGCCCTTCTCCTGTTAACATCAAGTTTCTTTGCTAGTCAAATAAGTTATCCCACTTTTATAAAGCCTTGGTTATGGCTTTAAAAAAATAAAAGCAAGAGGATACAAAATCTTCAAATGGCTTATTAGAATTCAGTATGACTGGCAAGTGTCATTTGAAAAAGAGATACTGCACCTTTAATAAATTTAATCCACGTCTGATTACAGAGGAAGAAAGCTCTTTTTTAATCTTACAGGGCTGGAATATTGCAATAACTGTTCCATCTGATTTTAAAAATAAGATTTGCTAAAGGTCAACGTATCTCCTGGCCACATATGCAGCAACATTGAAATTTCCTTGGCCAGGGAATAAAAAGATTCTATCATTAAAAATAAAAGCGCAAGGACATCTTGCAAGCCCATAGGGTTTTTAGAAAGAGAAGGAGACATTTCGTTATCAACTAGCAATCATAAGATTTTTAAGCAATATCTCTAATCTGCTTCTCTTCCCCCCACCCCCGCTCCCCACAACCCCCCTTTCCTTTTCACATCAAGGTCTTTTTATCTTCCAATTTTGCATCTAAAGATGAGGTGAATGCCATTAGCTCAATTCAACCTCAAGTGTAGTCAGATGTGCCTGTGATTTCTGAAAAGCACTGTCTAAGGTCACATTAAAATGTATAAGAGCTTTTCTATTCCTGAGAAGGGGGCTTATTACCCATCCATGGTGTAAGGGAGTAATGTCAGTGGCCATAGACTAGGGTGAAAACAAAAGAGATACCAGGGTTTCAGGCTTTTGTCAGGGAACCTCTCTGCCTCCCTTTTATTGCTGTCTGAAGCCCTACAGATAGCGCCACAGACTGTAAACTTGGGGAGAGAAAAACAAGTTAAACAGGCTCAGACTCTCCTCCCCTGAACCCTCATCTTTAAAAGCTTAACTCTTTCTGCAAAAATAAAATCTGAAAGCAGTTCTCCCCACCCACTGAGGGGTTTTGCTCCTCTCAATTCCCAGATGGGATTGTCACCACCGTGGGGGCCACCAGAGCCCCAAGCCTGCCAGAGACAGTGGCACCCACATTCCTCTGAGCACACCAGTGTTCTCGGAAAAGAAACCTGGTAAATGCTCATTAGGATTAGAGTCAGGACAAGATCAGAGCTGCCAAATTTGGCAGCAACTTGGAGTGCCATTTTTTTTTCCTTTAATTTAAAAAGGGCTGCCAAGAAAAGTTAATGACTATTTACCTGGGCATACCTGGGCATTACTGTATTTTCCTGCAATTGAATTAAGGAGCTGTCACTCAGGGATAATGCAAGTCATCAGTAAAAAAATATTACAGTACCAACAGTTTCTGTTTTCCTTCTTTCTTTAGGAAAAAAAAATCAGCCAAAAGAAAAATTCAATCACAGAGCCTTTTCAAAAACTGATATTCATGGGCTGTTTTAAAACACTTTTCAAATGTAATTGTATATTTTAGACTCAATTCCCATCTCAGACCTTTCTGTGTGATGTTATAGCTTTAAGTACCTTGTAGATATCCCTTCAGGGCCATGTGCATGGCTGACTTGCAGCAGTCTGATGTCTTTAAGAGACTGCAGGCATGCTCTTTCTACTGTACAACTCAGCACTGAACTCCCATGACCTGGTACAGAAGATACACTCTCTTGGTGATCTACTGCTGAAGCTGCAGGTAGGCCTTTTCTGGAAAAACAAGGGATTATTTCCACAACTTCAACTGCTTTTTGCCCTAAGGAATGGGCAAGCTAAAAGCATGAGACAGGTTTTTTCTTCCTTTTTTTTTCCCCCCCAACAGCAGGTCTGATTCATCTCCTCTCCAAAGCACATTAAACACAATCTAATTTATAAAGGGTGGGCCAAATGTATTCAGGGCATAATACTTCTGAATGCTACACTAGGAGTTAATCTGACCCATAATTTTCCACCTTGGTAAATTTTCCCATCTTGCAACAGTGATGCCAGTTAAGTGACTCACTGTGATGAGATAATGTAGTGACTTAATTACCATTGTGAACAATGAAGTTACCGTGCCATTTGTGCACCTTAAAATGGCTCACAAGCTAGTAAAGGTAATTCCTGGCTTTACTGTGTACCATAGAGCTTATTAGAGGGAGTAATAGATTGATATATCTCTTTCTTTGTGAGTAGGGTTAAGACCTTCTGCAATATTTTTTCATGGGACTATATATCTTCAAACCTTGCCTCTGAACTCATTAGCTTTTTCCCATGCAAGCAACTCCCTGTGAAAAGGGAGCTAAGGCATGTTTGCAAACTCCAGGCAGCAACACAGATCTGTAATGCAGTCTGCACAATCATTGTGGCATGCAAAGAAAATCACTTGTGCAAAGGAGGCTTTGACGTCTCTGAGATGTGTTTTGTCTCATAGACAACATTAGCTGGAGTGAAAATCACTCTGTTTCTATGTGCTGACAGTGCAGTTGACATGCACAGGTGATCCTAGTATAGGTTTCATCTATTTCAAGTACAAACAGCAACGAATATTCAGCATCCCAGGCTTTTAGCCCAGGTAAGAAAAAATCTCTCCTCAAGTTGCCCTGCTCAAGATGGTATCCAAAGGCTCTACGCACTGCAGAGACAAAGCAAGCTCTTCTAATCCTTGTGGAAAGATACAGTGTGTTGTCTTTGTCCTTTCTTGAGAAAAATTGCCATCAGCTGAACAACAACCATTCTGGCCTCATGTGACAATAAAAAAAATTGAGCTCTTGAGTACATCACTGTATTTACCCTATTTGTCCTTTGGTTGTGTCAGTGTTGTCACTTTCCATGGAGCCCATGGAGCACAGGCAGCCTTTACCATGGCCTCACCATGTCAAGCCAACACTTGACCTCAGTACAAAGCACACCTGGTGCCTCTCACAGGCCTGAAAGCGCTTCCTCTGCAGACTCCAGCTAGCCTGGGATCAGAAAGATGAGTTAAATACATAACTTCAAATATAGTCAAAGTTTCAGTAGGCTACTTGGTTGGTTTCCACACCCCACATGCCAAATACATCCTCTAAATTACTTCCTTATTTGTCATTTATGTACTTTTGAATTTTAATGAATAGTTCTCTCGTTCTTTGCCAAACTCCTATATTCATAGAAAGCTGGCATTTCACAAATATCAAAGAGTGCTGCTAAGTGAACCAACCTCAGAGAAACTCAGGAATCATCATTCAAATTCCTTGTTAAAACAGGAAAACAGCTAAATGACATTTATCTGTTAAAATACAAATAATATTTCTGTTTATCCCTTCAGTGCTCCTGCACACCCTTAGAACGTCTCCCAAAATGTTTGTGCTGCAATTTTGTTTTGATGGTTTGAGCTCAGGTTTCAGAATCTGCAGCAGCGTGAATCAGATTGGGATTTCAGTTTTCTGCTGTTCTTTTTAATAGGAAGGTTCATAAAGAAATTGACCCCGCTTTCTTTTTTGGCAGCCATTTGACAGTAGATCATCTTTCTTTTAGTAACCCACATCACTGTTTCCACAGTAATACCACAGTATTTCTACAGTAATACTGCAGAGCACAGACGTATTGATAACTACAGCAATGTGAAATATTTGTTTCATATTCATCTTGTTTTGTTCTATTTATTTATTTCTTCAGAAGGAAGGGGTTTTTTTCTGATAAGCAATCTCTGACTTAAGGAACAGCTATAATTTTTGTTTAGGGAAGATGAAAGACCTCCTCAGAGATCAAGGAAGAGAAACAGGGAAAGAAACAAAGGTGAAATCAACCCAGGTGATTTTTTTCACAGAGCCTTCCAATACAAAGCATTGGCAAAGAAAAGCAAAGACAGCTATGAGACACTGATCACTGTATCCTACTGCAGTACAGAGAAAAAAGATTTTAGAATCAAAAAGCATTTGGCTCTCTTCTGTGGTGAGAGATGGCTGCTTTGTTTAGATGGTCTCCTCTAAAACGTAGAGTGACAACTTCTCAGGTACAAAATTGGCTTGTTATGTGGGCTTTAAAATACTCTGAATGGAGAAGCTTTTACTTAATGCAAAGAATCAAGTGTGTGCTTTTAACACACAAAGACAGAAGTTGAGGATCTGAAATCAGAGATGAATAGTAAGAGTACTGAAGTCATAAAGTAGCTCTATGTGAATGGAAATTCTGTATGGGAAACAAGCAAGAAGAACTAGAAGTATCACTAAATAATGGAATATATGAGAGCAAGTGAAACCTTGTAAAATGATTCTCATAACCAGAATATCAGTACAGACAGGTTCAATTTATATAGAAGAGATGCAACGGGAAGAGACAGAGGAGGGATGGTTTTGTATGTGAAAAACATCTCCAATGCCAGCAGATGACAATATGAAAATGGAGAATAAGGTAGTGAAGTTTTTGGACAAAGACAAAAGGAATGAAAATCAAAGGGGAATCTACAGGAGGTAAATGCTATAGATCACCAAGACTGGAGGAAAGGAAGAATAATAATTCTTGGACCAATTCTCAAGATACTTGTAACCACAGGATACCCTCCCCACTAGAGAATATAATTTCCCAGATATTTACTGTGCAGCTAGAGCAAGATACAGGTTACATCAAAGAGATTTTTGAATAGTGTGGGAGACAGCTTCATAATCCTGACAGGAGAGATTCCAACTGGTAGAAAAGTCAACCTGGAAGTAATTCTTCCTCAGAGGCTTGAATTAATCATGTAGAAGCGACCAGTAAAGAAACTCAAAATGAGTTAACTACCATTTTCTTGCCCTGAGAGGAAGAGATTCATGGCAAAATATACATTTTAAGAAGCTATATTCTGGGCAGAAATGTAATTTAAATTAAATTCTCCTGCCTTCAAATCAGTGACAAGGCAACCATTGATTTTGTTCTTTCATGCTGGCTTCATCTCTGTCTAGAAGTCAATTCACATTTAGATGAGAATTTGCAGCACACCAGTAATTCCACATGAAGGGCAAGGATTCACCTATGACAGGTTACAGAGACACTGTCTGAGACACCAAACCCAGGTGCCAAATCTTACCACCTAGTCAAGAGAGACATCTCCCCAGGGTGTTCCACCCCACCTAAGATCTGATTGCCCTCTGGATACGAGTAGGATTCTATGTGAAACACCTTAGGGCACCTACAGTTAGGAAGAATTAATCCCCTGCTGGATCCTCACGCCGATGCTGTTATGCTCCCACTAAGAATATTTTTATGTGAAGCAGTTAACTCTGACGGTATCCATATGGAGACCGGATAGGAAATAGTTTCAGCGTTGCATACTGTAGCCTACTTTTCCTATCTAAAGAAGACTGACGGATATATTAAAATTCATCTGTGAGAAACCAAGCTGTGAAATCTCAAACTACATAGGAAGTGATTGTTTTTAGGGTCTACATTAAATTCTCCACCATTGTTTAACCATCAAATGGTGGTCTGGGGTATTTCTTCCCATTTTTGCTTTTGAAGCTAGAAATAAAGCTTTCAGGCAGGAGGGCAGAGGCAGTACACTGGCTTCTCTTGCCATCTTTCCATCTCTTTTTCTGAGACAGATTACTTCTCTGCCTTCTTCCCAGTGGATTCATGCATGCATTTTCCCCCACTTGAATTAATCTTTAGTCAATAAGAATGAACAATTGCAGTGTATACCCTATTCCAGAGATTCTTTTTATGCCATGTGTAGTATCATTGATAATTTGCTTTTTCTACTAGGTGTGTCTTACCTGGGATTTCATTTGCCTTTTTTACAGCCACATCATTGGCAATGGCTTAGACACATCTCTGTGTATTAGTTTGCAATGGTTGAGATGCAGGCATCTGTCTTCTGTTTAAATGAGTCTCCTTTTTTCTTGCAGAAATTCTTGTTACTGTTTCCTAAGGGAAGTACTTTGCACTTTGTACTACTAAATTTAAACAAATTTCTAGTACTAATATTCTCCAGATCATTTGTATTTCTCCTTCTCCCAGCTTTTGGAAGAACAGAGCCAGTTATACAGTGATGATGGAAACTCTCATGGTTTCTTGTAGCATGAAATCTAGGGCTAGCAACAAAGCCTAGAACACAGAGAAAAATCTTCAGACTGTGTAAATCAGCAAAGCTCCTTTGATTCAGTTTTCACAAGGATGTGGCTCTAAATCTCTAGCATGTGTTCAAAAAATGTAGTCCAGTTAATGTGGAAGAAAATCCAAGTGCTATTGTTCTTTTGAAGACTGAAGATTATTATTCATGAAATGCACTGGGACAACAAAAATCTCATAAAGAAAAAACAAACTGAAAAAAACCAAATACATAACATTTAAAATGTTACTTGAAGATTTTTATCTCAGTATAGAAAATAATTTTTCTACCATAGATTTGAGATGTTAATAAGTTTTCCCTTATGCAGACTAACTTGAAAAGAATACAAATGTCATAATCTGGATTAAAATCATTCCTACCCTATTTGAGATATACATCTCGTAATCAAGAATATCCAGGTCCCCCTTTCACAGGCACTGCTATATTCCCCAGGGGTTTTCCATGCTGAAGTTAACTTATGCAGGAAGAAAATTTAGACAGAGTGAGACTTAGAGCACTAACACTCAGGGCTGGAATTCATATACACGTGAAAAAAAAAGGATGAACTAATTTTAAAACTGTGTTTGCTAGATGCACTCTGTCTCTTAAGGGCTGTCTGTTGCCTCTCCTGGGTTCTCAGGACTCTCTGTGAGCTGAGAATTGCAGCCTCTTACTGGATAATCACCAAGGCAGCTTGTGATAAGTATCACACACAATGAAGGAAGCAGTTCAGAGTTTCTGAAGGCAAGGTAAATAGGCTTCCATTAATTGGAAAGAGCATTCTTTAATTACTTTTCTAGCCTGGACTAGCCTATTCTAATATATATCATAATTCAGAATACAGTAACTAATGTCTACAGAATTTTCATTACAAAGGGTGAAGAGCTAACTTTTTGGAAGCCAAGAGTAGTTATGCCATTGGTTTTAACAAGGTCAAGAACTCACCACAGATAGATAAAGCTGTTCCTCACTAGCTCTCCGTGCTTGTGTGAGCAACAGCAAGTCACTGCTCCAGACTCCTGTGGTCTCTCCCACAGCTTCTTTTTATATTCAAGCCCATTAGCACAGAGACTGTCTCCCTGATTTGTTTGACTGGACTGAGAGGGTGGGAAGAGCATACAAAAGGTCTCAAAGTAGTTTAAAAAGGCTATTAAAAATATAAAATAAATGTAAGCAAGTTTTTTGAGCACTGGACACATAAGAACATAAAACCCACCCTGGATCAGACAGCAATCTGCCCAGTGTGTGCCCAGTGATGGATGTTTGGGGAAGTAGCAGAGATGCAGCTCCAGGCTGGGCCTTGTCTCCAGTTTACCTGCCAAGCCTCCCTCAATCAGTTCTAAAGATCCCATGAAGCAGAGTTCACTTCTGAAACATATGGTTTAGCAGCTACTACCAGAATTTCATGAATATGTCTAATTCCTTTTTTTACTCATTTTTGCGTTTCATTTCCACCATATCCTTTTCTCCATTTTGATTATGTACTGCACAAAAAAAAAATAAAAAAAAACCAAACAAAAAAAAACCTGCTTTGTTGTTTTAAACCTAGTAATTTCACTGAATTGTGAAAATCAGAGTCTAATACTTGCCCAATGACATTCTCTGCAATATTAATTATATACCCTCAAAAGTTCCTTTCCAAGCTAAAATGTCCAATTTTTTCCAGTTCACAGTGTGTGGAAGGTATTCCTGCATCTGGTAAAACACACCACATTTCTCCATAACTGCATTCAGTATTTAAGATGCAGATATGCCATGAACATGCATAAGAATATAACGATGCTTATTTTTCCCATTACTCTTTACCTAAATATTCCTAATATTCCCTTTGCCTTTCTTGAACTGACCCTTCTGAACAGCTCTCTGAAATTATTTAAACATCTCTGGGCAGCTATACCATCCTGTCCATAGATACACACAGACATGAACAGACAAGGATTTTAAGGAGAATTCTTCCCTCTCTGTAACTATTTTGCAGTTACCACCATTGAATTTCATTTGCCATCTGAAAACAGAGTCTCTCTGGATCATGGGATACTTCAGTCAAAGCTACTAAATGTACCTATCAGAATGTAACGATCAGAAGTCAATTTTGGTAGATAACACTCTCAATAATTTTTTAATAATTGATCCTATTTTATCCTACTTAACTCCAAATTATTCAAGAGTCTGACTATGTTGCACGGTCTCCCTGGAGTTCCCACTGAAAATGGGAAGCAATATTGATGGCGCACTAGATCGTACTGATGCAATCTTATAGGAGCAGACAGCATACAAGAAGACACAGTTGATGCTCCATGTGGCAATTACAGAATTTAGCTGTAGCACTTCGGTTGAATACTTGTACCATCTCCTAATTAAATGATTCCACTTCACAGGACTGCCATATAGTCCTCTGATTGAGTAAATAAAGGACTGTACAAACTTCCATCATCTTAGCAAAGTTTTTTTTCCTTTACTTCTTTTCCTTTTGGTCTTTGATGATCCCTCTGCTCCTGCACCTATCATAAGGTAGGTAATATAAGAATGAAAAACAATTCTGAAGAATAAATAAAATAAAATATTATGGAACTGAACATCCCTGGGGCACATATGTTTTCAAAAAAACACCTCCATATATCCTTACTTAATTATATGCTAAATTTCTCCTGATTCTGATTAAAGAATGCCTGCATTCTTTTCCAAAAATTAAGCTATTCTATATAAATAATATCTAGGATAACAGAGAATATTCTTCAATCACTAAGCCAAGGAAGAAATCATTTAGTAAGTAATGGCAGGAGTCTGATGCCATCCCTCCACTGCACAGGCTATCAGCCAAAGAGCACCACACAGCTGCAGTTTTACAGAAGGATTTTTGGAGTTCTGTGATGTTACTAAAAAAAAAAAAAAACAAAAAACAAAAAAACCTGTTTTCCACTTTCAAGACAATAAAAGCTTTTCAGACTCGTTATTATATTTATAAATAAACAATCTAAACTAACATATGAAGACATTAATTTTTCAAGTACAGATATAATAATAAGGACATAAAATCTATGGTTATTCTTTTGTAGAGATATGAATAAGGACATAGGTATTCTATAAGGCCCATATTAAAACATAGGGAAATTATCCCTGTAATGTCAGGGACTAAAGGAGTTGTGCCCACGATGTCCTATTATTTAATAATTTCATATGAAACACATCAGATATACAGCTAGTGGAAAAGTATTAAGAGATCATAGTTAAACTCTTTAAAAACTATCAACATATACGACATCCCATCACTCTCCTGAAAAAAAGGGTGAGAAATTAAGCTTTTCTAGAACATCCCTGAACTGTATGATAGGTGAATTGCCATAGTTTTTCCTATGCTCACACATCACACAAAGCTCATAGCTTACTGACAATTTTATTTTAAAACAAGCCCCATATTCTACTTAGGATGCATCAATAATTACAACTTTTAGTACATAGCCTGGCACTGGCTTTTACAAATGTCCAAATTTACCTTGTAAATCTGGAGAACCCAAAATTAGGTTCTCTTCCTCTGTTTAGAAAAATGACGTGCGGTTTACAAAATGTTTCCCCAGAAGAAGAGCACTAACCACCCGAGTACTGCGTGGGTGTCACAAACTAAAGGCCATGAAAGTTGTTTTCCAGGAGCAGCAATGGTTAACACAACCTGCCATAGCTTTGTGTGTCAGCTGGGCTCTCTGTGCCAGCCCCAGCCAGAGGCCACGAGGGTGTTCTCGTACACCCGCGTGCACCCGCGCACACCGCGCTCTTGGTGTTGCAACATGCTATTAAGATATTTCCTTCCTTTCATCCAGAGAGCATTACAGAGGATTAAGCAGCTCTCCCTTTCTTCCCAGCACACTGTGATTCTCCAAACTTGGAATTTGTGTAATTCTGAAATTCAGACTGGAGGAGGTTTTCCTCATTCTGTGCAGATCAAAGACAAACGGGAAAAAAACAAAATTATGCCTCATATACAATGCAAGGGCCTCTTCATTTCTAAGTTATGCAGATGACCCCTCCGCAAAAATAACAATCTCTAGGAACTTGGAAGAAGAAACTGTAGTCCCAGTTGCTTTGACCTAAATAAAGTGTCTGTGTAATTATCTTCAACAGGGCTTGCCAAAACATCATTTTATACTGTTCAAATGCATATTCTAAGAGGGGATGGAAATTTGAGGGACAGGATGGCAAGCAAAGTACATTTTATTTCTCTGAACAATTAGAAAGATTATAATAATACAGCAAATACTGTGCATCCTGCCACTATGTGCCATCTTCCATCCCAAAGGATCTCAAAGGGACTTGTCAGTAATTCCATTTTTCTCGTTCCAAAAAATAACATGTCAACCTTTAACTATTTTGTTCCATGCAGCACAATACATACTTAAATTTTCTACTACCATTTTTGGTCTTGTGAAACTGCCAATGTTGCATTTGTTTGGGACTTTTTTTCCAGTGTCTTGGTGTTCCATACAGTCTTGATAAACAGGTACATTTGCTTAAGTACAAGCCAAATTTTTCTCATAAATCATACCTGCCTTCTTCATTGCAGGAATTTTGCAAACCTTTTGCTCAAATATTGGAAATGGTTGAGCAATTTTAGTTATGCAATAAGTGATAAAATCTTATTTTGAAAGGATTTTCAAGGAAGTAAAATCTCAGTTCAGTCAATGAAAATAGAAATTAAAAAAGGAAACTAAAAGTGAGATTTTTCTTTCTTTGATCAATACTTTTTTTCAAAAAAATTAACTTTTGAACAAAATGTACATTAAACAAATCAACAAAACTGTTTTAAATTGATAATCCATTACACAGGAAA
Organism: Hypocryptadius cinnamomeus; assembly: GCA_013400635.1. Lineage (NCBI taxonomy): Eukaryota > Metazoa > Chordata > Aves > Passeriformes > Zosteropidae > Hypocryptadius > Hypocryptadius cinnamomeus. The sequence goes on along the minus strand of VYZP01066293.1, from coordinate 36,582 downwards.
ACATGATTTACAGAATGATGTAAGAGTTCAATAGCACAACATCTTTGTCATGATAGAAGTATAGATTGATTTATGAGATACACACCCCAGCAGCTGCCTGAAACAGAAGATATGTCAAAAAAATAGGAGAAATTTATTCACCATTTGAAAATGTTTTGAAGTTAATAAAACCTGTTCAATTTCCTCACAATTTAGAAAAAAAATGAAAAAAGGGAATAAACATCTCAGACTTTCTCCTCATTATCTTAAGCTGACATTTCCTTAACCTGACAAGTTAAATTCAAGAGTCTTTAGGACATGACTGTTTGTAACTTTGAGAGGGATTTTTATACAGAGAAAATTATTCCCTGAATTGGAGTCTGGCCAGAGCACTGCAGAGAGAAGCATCTTGAGAAAAAGTGATCTGGTCAAAACAAGGGATACACTCATGCTAAACTGTTTATATAAAACCCTCCTCCTGGCACCAAGACAAGCTGTCAGACACCACCACAGTGACCATCACAAACAAAGCAGTAAAGCATTTCATCACGAATGTTATCCCACACTGTGCAATTTCAGACAATAGACACCAGTTTGTTAGCAAAGAGTCTGAGCAATTTACCAGGAAATGTGAAAGCTGGTCAAATAGAGAAAGGAAAATATTTCCAGCCTATTACAGAAAAGTTAAACAAGGAACAAAACAGAGGATCTCTCACAAAAATGATCTTACTAGGTTGATATACAGATGCATGACAATAGTCCCTGTGTTGTTAGAGCTTTATTAGGGCCAACAGTGAAAGGATAGGTAAGACAAAAATTGAGACGTCCTGATTCCAAAGCATACAATAGGTGATGAACCAGAAACATCTCAAACTACCATCAGGATCCCCTGTTGGGATCAAATGCAACCTCATGAGAAATAATATATTTGTGAGGAAGATCCGTGTGTTGAACAGATAAAGCTTCAATCATGTCACACAGCAGTGGCTGGGTATATTATTCACAAAAATCACAGATACACACTTATTACAAACTCAGGACATTAACATGAAGGTGGTACTGAGACTCAATCTGCAGGATGTGGAAAGGAGCATAGCAGAAAAACATCCAGTAAACATCAGAACAGACTTTCAAAACACCCTGCTAACAGAAGAACCAAGTACAAGCCAGCCTCTTATCATCACAAGAATAAATTGCATTGGCACCAACATCAAGATGCCTGCAAGGTAAACACAAGGCTTTGTACAATACTGGCATGAGAAAGTAACTCTCTTAAACCCAGAAGAAAACACGTTTATTCTCCAAGCAAACTGGAAGCTCACAAAAGCTATCAAAGAAAGGACTTGGTGTGAAACAGTGTTAAGTTATATAATTGAGGAGAATTTTAAGTGTCTAAGAAAGTTCTGCTAATCACATTTAATGTTGCTGATTTAAGTACAGTAAGAATCACATTAGGAAAGGTGGCTTCCCAAGAAGGGATATGTGTTTTAATAGGCTGCTTATATGATAGGTTTATGTATCTTTTAAATATATATATGTATATGTATGTGTATATATATATATATAATGTCTTTAAAATCTGTTCTTTCAAGAAGTTCCTATGATAGACAACACTAACTGTATGTGTAGGAAGGACTAAAAGTGAACTATGCACCACTTCGGCTCTCTCTCTTTTTGTACTTGAACATCAAACACCAAGGACATCAGTTCACTTTTAGTTCACCTTTTCAAGCTTACCAGATAACACTTAACACATCCTTTCAGGGAAGTGTAACTTCTAGGTGCTGTCTCTTCTCCTTTCTTCCCAAAAGCGCAGTAAAGATGAAGCTGCTAATGTCCTTCAAATGAAATTACCGCAGCTGTAAAAGAGAAGACATTGTCTAAAGTTCTGAAGAGACATGTTACTTGTCACCTTCTGTGTTACCTGTTAGTGCTGTGCAGACTTATTGCTTTTCTCTTAAACGGGACTTCACATTTGTCTCTAGCAGATCCTTTGGCTTCTATGGGCCTTTGTTTTGTTGTTTATTGGGTTTTCATTAGGAACAATGCATGCTGTTTTTCCCATAGTGTTTTTCTACACTGTGACCCAAAATTTAACACTTCATTTCTTATTTTCTGCTACAGAAAATGCCAATATTTTGAAATAACTTTTCCATTGAGACCAACTTCCACTGAGCATAGGAACAATCACATAGCCTGTCTCTGTGCTGTACTGTGGGCAGAAATGAATGATGTGCCAGTGTCCTCAGCCAACCACACTCCACTCAACCACAGCTAACAAAGTATTAAATCTGACATAAGTCCAGCTGATAATGAACCCAAATATGCTGACGTCAAGAAGGCAGACAACTGTCCCACTGTTTATGATGTTCCATTTTTTGCAGCTCAGCAGGGTTATGTCCTCCTACGTGTCAAATGAGTGTGCAGCGCAAACTCCATATCAATACACCCACCTACAAGAGGAAGCCAAGCCATTGGATTCATTCCGTGTATCGACAGCCGCTAAATATTTGCAGTGAGTGAAAACACATATTCAGATTACAGCTTTCCCCTGCTAAGACTCATGTTTAAATAATTTTCAACTTCCTTTTTAATTATGTGCCTTGGAGCCTGCTTCCCAGATTGAATCTGTACCCTAGGCAGGCTGGATCTGTGCTAGAACAGCATGTCTCATTTCAGCAGGTATCTGGTAATAGATGGCACCCAGAAAGCTGCCTTCTGCAGGAAAGGATGAAATGCAAGAAAAAAAGCTGAGGGGCTGAGGACTCCAGTAAAAGCAAACAAGGTGAACAGGTTTGGGTATGTATGTTGTGCCTGCAGAGCAACAAATTGCCACAAGTGAGGTAAGCCTCTTATTCTCAGCTCCAGTCAGCAAGGACAGCTTGAAATGGGATGGTCACTATAGCCAGCTCAGCCTTTTGAGGCCAGAATTTGCCCTATCATTTCAAAATCAGAAAGGCAGGTATGGGAGCCGCTGCAAATGCCCTGAAATTTTGCTCTGTCCTTTTAGAACGATATAAATAATGTGAGAAGGACCAGCTGAGGAAGTGAAGAAGACAGGAAGACTCCGACAGCCAATAACCCCATCATGGCTTCCCATTACACAAATCCTCACCAAGTGAGATAACACTCAGGGACAAAGGAAGCTGTTAATTGTTTTCCCTTGAATAACTCACACACATCTCTTGTCCAATGAACCACTCTTTCCTGTACACCTTGAAAAATCACCTTTTATGATTCCTTGATCAGACCTTGTAAAAAGCATCATATTCAACTGTCTCTGCATTATAACTATGGTTGAAGATTTACTCTAATATGTCTGATGGTTATGGGCAGCAAATTCCTAAATCCTTTATCATTTCAATTCTCCATGTATAATTTACATTAGGCTATTATTAAACTATGGCTGTTTGTTTTCTCAAGTTTAATTTCCAGAAGTATTGTCTTCAAAGCTCCACTTCCAAAAAGCAACTAAGAATTTTTTTTCCCCCACTTAAAACTTCTCCTGATTTTGGGAAATATTGGAATTGCTTATTATTAAACCTTCTGTGTGAAAATTATCTTCCACAGGCAAGCAAACACAGCAGGTACCAACAATATGCACCTACAGACTTCCAGTTACTCAGTATGGGAGCAGAACTGAAGAATTTCTTCCTTTGGTCACAATTATTTTTTTCTCTCTGCTTCTCTATAGCCTCCTCTGTAAGAAAAGTGATATTTGCTGTCACAGCTTCAGCCTCACTATGTAAGTTAAAAACATGTCCTGTCTCCATTACATGATTACAGGCAGACTTTCAACTCTGATAGTCTATGAGCTAAAGTCAAGGAACGTGCGCCAGCTGTTACAAAACAGTTTTCCTGGAAAATAGCCACCAGACCAGCAGTCAAACTAGGACATTCTACATACAAGGAAGAATAAAATAAAATAAAAAAATTAAAAAAAAAAAAAAGAGCAGTACAACACATGATTTTAATAAAGTCAGGAATGCCATGAAATGTCCAGAAGAAAACATGTCTATACTAACCACTAAATTTCATTAACTCCATGAACATTCACTGCAAGAAGAGCACCATGGCACTGAAACACTCACCCCAACATCTTCACTTTCTGTCAAAATCTGCTGCAGAAATTCAGGTGTCCTTCTGTCCTGTTGCAACTTAGATACTTGCTCATTTGAGTATCTGAGGACATCTCAATATGGGATGTGTCTCACATCCATCACATGTTCTTTGTTCTCTCATCATCTCCCCATGGAGGAGGAGTATGTGGCGCCAGGCCTCTTGTTTTCCTAGGGATTGTTGGTTTTTTTCTGGTTTTGTCTGCACATGTTTCTGCATACTGGATAAAGCAAGGTCACAAAGCATGTCTCACATTTGGAGTGGAAGACTGTGAGGCTTGTGATAGTCCTTAGCTTCTTAGGCTTTTGTTTTAACTGATGGAGAGCTTCCCTAAGGCTTTGTTTCCCTCCCAGACAAGCTTTATCCAAATGGAAGAGTGCTCTCTTGAGCCAGAGGAGCAAAACGATCAGTGTCCACCACCAGAATGTCATTTATGTGGCTTTCTAGAAAATTCAGTGAATAAACCCCAGGTGTTCCTTAAAGAATTCAAGACAGGAGTCGTGGTTGGGTCCCATTTCTGATTAGAAATTACTAAGTCTAATGATCCTTGCACTATGAACAATGACAACAACAGAAGGTACTGTAGCTTTTATTTAGCACCCAAACCAACCTCTGTGACAAATGTTCACACAATTTAACTTCAGGAGAGAGCTCTGCTGACTAAGACCAAACTCCCATGTGTTTATAGGCTGGGAATTCAGAGCTAGGATCCTACTCATCCTCCCAGATGTCCAGCTCTTATGCCAGTGTCCTCATGCTAGCATGAACACAAATCACACCAACACTAACCACAGACCTACACACAAATAAGAATGAATTTAAGGACTTGCTGACCATAATATTATGTAAAATTCGGGAGAAGCAGTTGCAAGATGTGACAACACTGCATGGCCATGATTGCTGGCATAGATCATGAGAGGAAAGAGGATGTTTAGTCAGCTTGTCCAGGATGTAGTGAGAGCTGTTGGCAGCTGGGAAGGACAGTTTTGGGCAGTCAGGGAAATTGCAGATGGATTAAACATTTTGGAAAGTCTGGGTATCTCAGTTGCAGGAGATTGAGCAGATGAGAGAACAAGGGGTCTGTGAATGCTCTCATCATGGTTGGGGGGGACTTCTCTTAGACTATATCTGGATGACCCTGTGAATTTTGATGGCAAAGCAAAGCCATTCTGACATGCAGAACTGACAGTGCAGAAGCCAAGGCACACAGGAGGGCATTGCTGCTTGTTTAGGTTTGGCATTTCAGCGATTCTGTTGCAAATTGCCCAAAGGAACTACTGTACTTGGTGGCTGAGGTTCACAGTGTGCAACGGAAAAGTAAGTCAAAGAAAATTAAGAGTGTGTGTGTAAATACACATATTAGTTATCCTGAAGATTCAAAACAAAGTTAATTGTTCTAGAAGCAGTAAATAAGACAGTAAATAAATGTCAGACCATCAAGAGTAGCTGGAAGAATCGCATGTTTAGCACGTGCATATCAAGGTTTTTAACGTTATCAGAGGGGAAGTTCTTTCAAGAAATGTAAAGTATCCTGATTTGGCTTGAGCATAAGTATTCCCTTAGAAACACTAACCAGTTAGGTAAAAATCTACAGAAGACTATTTTGCACAGACCTTTTGTCCTAGATAAGAGTGAAGCAGGAATAATTTCATGAGGAGATGTCTCTACCCTACATTCCCTAAACCGGGCTCAGTTCTAACTTAACCTTCATCCATGAAAGCACTTCATCATAAATTTTTTTGTACAGACATGAGCACTTTATTGTACATTGCAAGAACCAGTTCAAGCCATGATATTTGTGTTGTGCTTCTAAACATGCCAAGGTATATTTGGACAGGGCAATATGGGTTAATTGTAACTTTACCAGTTATATATTGCAAACAAAACACTGAAATAAAGCACGAGACAGAAAATCAATATGGTTACAGACAAATTAATTATCAATGGTATATGGAGTTAAAAATAATGGAATGACATCATCCACTTAGTTATTTTCAATGTTCTATGCCTCTGTGGTCCTCTTTTGAGTTTAGAAAATTCTCCATAGGTCTGCAAAAGCAGAATATTTGCCTGTTCAGTCAAGCTCCTTTCTCCTTCTGCTTCTTCATTGTAAACTCAGACACACTTCACCAGACCTAGTCATAGCCCTGTGCCTCAGATCACATCAGTTCCTGGTTTGCTGGATCCTCCTGATAAGGCTCTCATGCCTTATCTCAAATTAAGTGAGTACTTCCAATTTCCAAACCTTTCCCCACTTCCTGCTCAGGTCCCCAGCAGTGAAACCTCCCTAACCATTCTGCTGATCCTCACCTCCTACAAAGCCCTGCTCTTTCTCATTGCATTCCCATCATTTCCCTGGCCTGGATTTCATTCCCATGCATTCCTTGTTCTCTCCTTGCTTCTTTTGGCCTATCCCCTATTTTGCATCCTCCACATCACCCGGGCTTTCTGATGTTCTTCTTCAAACTCGTTTGAAGGGCTTCCATATCTCCATCCCACCTGCAGCTCCCACAATCTCCTCTGCTACATGCCTTTAGGACTCGAATGGCACAGTTACAGACTATCCCTTTCCCAAGACAAAAGCAGATGTCTTTGGGCCAAATCCGAATCTGATATGCATCAGCTTGGCTCTCCTGATTTCAGGGGAAGGCTGCAGGCTCCAAGCAGCTGAGCAGCCCACAGGCAGCTTCGCCCAAGGGGATAACTGCACCACATCACACCGAGAAGTTCTCATTACCCCAGTAATGGCTATGGCTAGTTCTGCCTACAGGTCGAAGACAGGAGCTGGTATATGATGTTTTTATAGTTGTGGGTCATTCACAGTTCTGTCAGATACATAATAATCACAACAGACTTTGTTTGGCTGTTTTCAAAAACTGGAAATTGCTTGTGGGAAAAGGGTAAAAAGCAACAAAAGGACTTAATTAAAGCGCATTCACTGAGGTCACCCAGTTATGACACATACATTTGGTTAAAAAAATACATTTTTGTTCATTGTCACAAAAACTGGCAATTCCGATTTACAAGGCCAGTTTCTGTCTGCTGACTCCACTGTTCAGTTTGGAGTCTCCCTTAGTGCCAGCATGTAACAGCAGTGGCCTCCTGCAACCAACATTTACGTAGCACAAAGTGTGATTTTCCAGGTTCTCCTCCCTTCTGGATTACCAAACTTTAATTAACAGGACTCAGAGGTCAGTAACTCAGACTTTCCACATTAAGAGATCCTTTCATCAACAAATTATGGCTCTGATCGTGCCGCAGGCGCAGCCCTGGGACAGCAGTAGGTGATGACGGCGAGTCAGCCCAGGAGCAGCCCTGGGAGGCTGAACTGCTCACAGACAGCCCCGGCAGCACTGAGGCCCCGCTCCTGCCCCTTCCTCGGGGCAGCCAGCTCTGTCTGCCTCCAGCTCTGCCCGTGACAGCCCCCGGTCCCTGGGAGCCGCTGCCCGTGGGAGCGGGAGCGGCCGGGAGCCGCACCCGCGCACCTGGGCACAGGCGGGTTCGCAACATCCTCACTCCTCTGCACGGACACACTGATCTGCCCCAACAGGTTTCGCTCCCCAGCTGCAAAATGACTGAAATATTCTCAGATGATAGGTCTCTGAGCAAGATGAATGTGTTAAGAGCCAGGGCCAAACCCTCAGCTGTGGAGACTTAGAGCCACGCTGATTTCATGCAATATGGAGATTTGCTTTATTGTTTGGTTTGGGGTGTTTTTTCCCCTATATTTCTCCGCAAAACAAAGCTGTTGTCTTCTAGCAGAAAACTTTGACTAGAGATTATTCTATTGCTTTGGCCACCTTTTTGTTTTTCACTCCATTCTTTTTTACACATTTCAACCTGATAGATATTAAATTTAAAAATAAAAAAAAAAATTATTGCTTACATAACTTCCAGTGTGCCATTCTGACTAATGAAAGCCAGCAAATCTCAAAGTAAAACCAGTGTGAACAATGGTGTTACAAATGAAGAAAGAAGACACTTAGCAGAAAGTTGCCAAAAGAGGCTGTGAGATGCCAGATAAAAGCCAGGGATGTATCTGAGGAAACAAGGCAAGAGATAAGAAGGCAGATATAGAGATTTAAGCTCAAGAAATAAAGCAGGTTTTTGTAAATCAGAACAAAGATATAAAGAAAAAGATGAGAGAGAAAACCGGGAAGAACAATATGGAATTTATCAAGACAACACTGAACAAACAAAACAAAACTTGAAAGTATGGTAGTAGAAAGAAAGCACGAGAGAGGGAAATAACATTTTATTGCAGTGCTGGGAAAAAGACAGAACTCTGTAAGTGACAGGGCACAAATCATTAAAAGAACTGAAGTATTCTACAGAGACTTGGAGTCCTGCGTTTATAGCAACTAGCCAAGAAAAGAGTTTTTGCCTTCAAAAAGCACCTCTGAATTCACAAATGAATGAAATGCATGGCCTGACCAAAGCGTACAGTAGGTCAAGGCACTGGCAGGCAGTTGCCTTTGATAATCCATGCAACAGCCTGTCAGACAGCGGTGAGCTCGTTCTGATGTCTGTTTAGTGTCCTGTACAAAAAAGAGCTGTTTGTTCCCCTTGCAGGAGATACTTGTCTCTCTTACAAAGGATACCAGGGTAGTTGGCACAACCAATTCTCTGAGCAAAGACACTGAGAGATGACTGGGCACAGAGATTTTTTTTTTTTTTAATAATATGGGCTAAGACATAGAGATATTCTGAATGAACAAATACAGCATCACCATTACAAACATTTAGCATGACCCCTGCTAGGAAGGCCATTAGAGACTGTTTCAGAAAATTTTAGCAAGCTGCCATGAGGTGCATACACCAACCTTCCACATTTGATTGTCAGCCCCCAAATATGACCGTGGCAGCAATGTGTGGGATCAGAACAAAGGTCTGCAACTTTTTTCTCCAGCAGTGCCCAAATACAAGAGCATGTGAAGCATTTAGGATCAAGGCAGCATGTACAACATTTCTGTAGTTTTCCAGTCCTCAGCCCTTTGTCCCTCAGCAACCTCCCAGGCCAAAGATGGCTTCTGTGTATTCAAGAATCCTCAGGTTTCCTTTCTCCACTCTGGCAAAGCCTTCCCTTTAAGGCATGTATACCTTTATAAAGAGATGAATCAAAGAGTGCTTTGGCTTACCTGAATGTAGGGTGAAAAATTATTTCTGACCTTCTCCAGACATCATCATTTCATCCATCCCCATAAACAAACATGTTTTTACAAACCTCAAGTATCTTTTTCATGGTCTGCAGAGATCTTGTCTTAATTGTTCTTTCCATATGTTGCATCTTCCCTGTAGACCTTCTCTGAATAAGAACTACAATGAACCACTTGAAAAAGCAAATACTACCAATGGTCCTTGTATCTGATGTGAGGATCAGTGGAACGCAGTTTTGTATCTGTGTTAATTGTGAGGGGGGGGCGGTTTGTTTAGTGACAGAAAGAAGCAAAATGGAAAACATTTCTTTCAGAAAAAGAGGGCAGGAAAGATTTGAGAGTGCGTTGAAATTAACTTACTTGGGCCTGATATACATGCAGAAACGCAATGCAGGTATAACAGCATTTCTGTAATAGAAATCTTCTGTACAAAGAGAAGATCAGAAGAGGTCCCCTCGACTCCTATGAAGCCCCATCATGCTGAAGCAGCCCAGCAGAACAGGCAGAAGATGCCAGATCTCTGACCAACCCATCTTCCCTGCTGCCTTATCACACCGGCCCAGGTTGCCACTGCTCCAAAAGTGAAAGCCCCTTAGGGGATAACAGCAAGATCTGCCTTCCTCTGAGCTACTTGGGTAGCTTCACTCCCCTCTTAATCTATCTTGGAAGAGGTGATTTCACACTGCCCTTATCTTAACCTCCATTAAAGCATCTTTAATTCCACAGTGCCCCTTAATTTTAGTAAGATCAACCACAGATTAAGACACCATTCAGGGCAGGAGTGACCTTACCCTCCACTTTTGCCTCTGAGAATCAGAGCCTGGGAAGTATTTCACAAGTATTTAACAGTTGGTACCTGTTACCATCCCTTCACAGATACTTTAGAGGCCAATCTATTTGTTTATAATATTCATTTATCCTAGCCTAAGTGCTACCCTATCCTAGTCAAGTGCTACCCTATCCTAGTCAAGTGCTACCCTGCCTGGGGAGAGCACCAACAGTGGCAGAGCACTAACGGACAAACCCTTACAATGAAAAGTGAAAACCACAACAAAACACTTGCAAATCCTTAAATCTTCTTCAACATCACCTACAACCCTCTGCCATCAGCTCCAGGGTAATTGCTAGTATGGTGGGTATGAGCTCCAATTAGGCAATCTGCAAGAGCTTAAACACTTGTGCTGGATCTTAGAGCTTCTGCCGATTTTTACCACCTACAGATCTGGCCTGATATCTGCCGTTTTCCCGCGGCAAACGCGAGAAAGAATACGTCTTATGCATCCTGTTAGCATTCGAGCAAACATCGTGTTTAATATTAGAAGCCGGTATGCATGTGGTTGCTTAGGAATGAGAAACATCCTTTTGCTATGCCCTCCGATATGCACAGGGTTGCTGTGGGATGTTTTTGTGCATTCTACTTGAGCAGTTACCAGGGTCTGGAGTCCACGGGAACATGACATTGTAATCTTGGTCATGTTTTATTTATGGGAAGTAGCGCAGCAGATAGGGTGTGTTAACAAACAAAGATGATTGCTTCAGGGGCACTCTCTCGTCCTGAGGTAATTAAGACAAAGTAGTTTCACTGGTTGGGGGATTCATACTGCAGACAACCTTTCCCTTGCTAAAATGATCTGCAGCAACCGGGCCAAAAAGGCTAAATCAGAAGCAACGTGGGTAGTGTTTTATCTTTGGTTAAAGGTGCATCATTAAATGGCACTGACATAAATTATACTTCTTAAAAATCCATATAACATTAAAAGCTACCGAGAAGAAAATGTCATTCTCAGAGATGTGCAGATTTTCAGCTGGAGAAATATCCAAAGAATTACTGCTGTAGCCCAGCATCTCTTTCACTTCTTGAACTGAAAACAGTAACTGTCACCAAGGCCACCCTAACCACAAACCCTCAGAGATGCTGGCCTGACAAAACATGTAAACTCAGAGTCAGGCTCAGCTGTCAAAGAATCTCAGCATCACAAGGGAAATCTATTCCACCATCAAAGGTCACAACTCACAGACCTATGGATGCTCACATTTGTTGGTAATTTGCAAACTGTATGGCTGTGATCACAGCCCTGCAGTACTTGCTCCAGAGGAACAGACAGAAACACACACAAGCCACAGCACAGGTTTCACTGGGAAGTACACAAAGACCTTCCTCTTTGTCCATTGCCTCTTCTCCTTTCTTTTACTGCTAGCCCCATCCCTTCCACTGCAGCATGTCCAGTTAGAAAACTCCCCCCATCTCCTTCTCCCTCTCCACAGCAGGTCAGCTTCTCCTGGTTATGGGCAGGTGCCTTGTTTGGCCAAGGTCAGGCTGATCCTGTGCGGTCTAATGCAGTCACGCTGTGCTCACACTGAAAGTGGAGAATGGCCTTGCTCCCTGAAGTTTTTAGCTGGCCCACTGAAACCAACAGGACATTTTTCACTGATTTAGACAATCTCTGAGTGAAGCTTCTTTGGTGGAAAAAACTAATTTCTTGAGACATAAAAACCATGCCATAAAAACATGTCTCCCAAAGACTGTCCCTTAGGACTAAGGAATAAGATCAAAGCCCACCAGAGCTGAACTTAGAAGAGCTGCACAGAATTTCTGGTTACTTCATAGAATTGTTTGTATGACCTTCAACAAGTAAATTAATCTTTCTGTGATTCAGATCCCCATTTATAGAACTATTATAATAGGTTTTTCTCTTACTGTTTATACATGCTGCCCAAACATATTAAGTCTCACAAAAGCAGAGGTAACAAGCTCCAGCACTGCTTTTCTGGGACAGTTATAAGCATATGGGGCATTTCAGAGGCATCAGCTATAAAATAATTCATTTTCAGGATTCCCCATCTTTCACTAATAGGCTACATTTGCTGTATAGAATGCTTAAAGCAGTGCTGCTGTCTTCTATCAGCATTAACCCAGAAGAATGGTCTGCTCAAAGCAGAGACAATTTGAAAGGAAAGAATAAATACACTTAATGAAACCTGGCAGGTACCTTTCACACCTTTCCAGGCAAAGACATTAATTGCTCCCTTTGCTTTTAACTGTCCTATGTTGATATTTTAAAATAGATCAATATAGTAAAAACCAGTATCTTGACTGCTTGAACTGTACTTTTAATTAGGCTAATTTGCCTAATTTTCTCTGAGTTAATTTAGGGGATAAAATCAGGTCTGGTGAAAGAAGGGAGAATTCTTTCAAAGGTTATGTTGCTGTAGCTTACACCAGGTCTGAATCTGGTCCGCAGGTCTTTCTTTATGTTTGATGAAGCCTGGGTGAAGGCAAGATTGCCATTGAACTTCTCTGGTTAGTAAGCATCAAAAAACCAAAACCCATTGCTCTTTTAAGATGCCATTCAAGGGAGCCATGGTCACTAATTTGTGAGGAAAGGTTTGCCAAGGATTCTGAGTGACATAAGATGAAATTCCTTGTGAAGATGCAGTGGATTTGTTTATTCTTCCAGATACCATGGAATCATATGATTCCCCACAGAGGGGGAGAACACCTTTACAACATTCTTTTTCCTACTTGAGAAGAGTTATCTTCCTCCTTACTTTGGCTGCTTCTGCTCATATTTGGACAAATGATCCAAATTATTCCAATATTTCCTCATCAAACATACACAATTTCGTTTGCTCCCTTTAGTCAGTCCTCCAACTGGACTGCATTTTATTCGATTCTTATGAGCTGAACCCAGAGCTGGACGTCCAAAGTCCTCACCAATGCTGGGTAGAGTGCACATCACACCATTTACAGGCTACTGTGGTTGATAAATGCCATGGTGGTATCTGTCTTTTTGCAAGAGCATATTGCTGTCTCCTTGTCACTTACGGTCCTTCATACCCTTTTATTTTTTTTTTCTCTGACCAATGGCTGTTTAGTAAATTAGTCAAATATTAAGATAACTTTGAACATCACCACCAGCCTTCAACATAGTGTTGATCTTTCACAACCTCGTTTGGTCTGCAAATATAATAAATTGTCTTCAGTCTATCACCTAAGGATGTCATGAAATTAAATTTAATTGCACAGAACTGGCCCTAGTACTGACCCCTTAAAACCTGCTCTATTTTGAGAGTGGCTCCTCCAAGATGACTTTGTTCCCCTCAAGCTGTATATGCCTTTCTGTTCCTGAACAGAAAAGGCTCCTTGAAAAGAAAATTGGGTGTGTAGTAATACAAGCAATCTGAGATATGATATTTGGCTGGTAGACACAGAGGCAAGCTGAACAACACTTTACTTGTAGGTATGCAGGTTGTTCTCGTGTCCTTTGTGCTCAGAGGATCTGAATTCATTTTTCTTTAAGCTCCTATTTCACTTAAGCAGCTATTATCTGGGTCAACTGCAGAAGCAGATCACCAGACCTCTGGGCCAGAAGTGTTTCACAGATCAAGAAACTTCACTTGAGGCACAATTACCTGTACAAATTACTTCACATTAGCAGTTTAGGGAGAAATCAATGTCCAGTCTTGCCCAGCCAGAGAAAGAAGGACTGAAACCTCATCTGTGGGAAAACAGCACGGTGAAGAGAAATATACTGATTTTACATTGAGGAATCATTCATCACCAGGTTAAAGTGGTAACATGAAATCACATCGGAATAACAGCTAACAAAAGAAGCAGTCTGAGTATGGAAAATCATGTGAACTCTCTGGCCAAGGTTTTTGCATATCAAGACAAGTATATACTTCTGGGAAAAATTGCTTGAGAGATTACATCAGACTGAAATGACAAAAAAGTTACTTCATTCTGCTGGCTGATCATTCACATACCTCACAGAAGTTCCTACTGACATGACAGTAGACTTAATTTGCCAAGAGTTACTGCTTTCCACTACTCACTCTTTTTTGAGGATTGACTTATTGGGAACTGACACTCAGTATCACAAAAAAATCAGGTAATTTGGTTTAAAACACCTCTTCCTTTAAAAAGTCTCCAGAACATAGTATTTTTTTTTAAAAATATATCAAATATTAAAATCATTTACCAAGCTGAGTTAGATAGCACGAATTGGAAAATCACTCTCAGTTGATAAATAAATATGCCTCTCTGCCTTGGCACAACAGAGCGATGCTGAGTTACATCAGCACATATCGCACTTTAGTTTGCTCCCCCACAAAGCAGAATTAGAAAATTCATTTCTCTAACTTACTACTAAAAAAGGAAAAAAAAAAATCAATGTTTAAAATCCACATCTGGGAAGACAATACATCTTCACAGACACAGCCCCATCTCCACTGGTCATTACCACTGTTCTGCATACATCTGCTGTGGAGTATCCCTGTGTGATGGATGGACAAGACATTCTGCAGCCATCATCACACATATAATGTAGAACAAGGTGTGCCAATTGAATTTGTACTTTGAAGTCCTCTATTTTTCTCTGATTAGCTTGATCTGCCAGCAGAGAAGTGGTTAATCTACCTGACTTTGCACTAGAGAGAACAAGGAGCACCTATGAGAGCTATACTGCCAGTCTTTTATAGAAAGAATAAACTATGGCAGAGGAGTAAACTGCAAATGCTTCACATATCAAACTTCAAAACTAGTGCATACATAGCAACATTTCCATCAGAGAACATTTTTCACACAGAGACATGAATTTTTGACTAAAAATGCATTTCCCTCAACAAGAAAGTTCATGGTTTTTGTCACTTGTAGATTGGGCATCTTAAATAGCTAAGATTTCATACTTCAAGTCTTTGCAATAAACCAAATTGCACATCTAAATTTCAACCTCCTGCAGGTAGACAGTGGTATCCACCAGGGTGTCATTCCAAGAGTTTCATAGGACTATTGCAACACTTACAAGCCCTATTGATCTGAAGATAATTCTGCAGCCTTTCATATTCAGTGAAATGGTTAAAACACTGCCTTGCCCACGTGCTGCTTACTCTGAATTTGCATTATCTGTTGGGTACAGTGATGGGTTTCTCCACCAGAAACATGGGGAGTTAGGAGTTAAGTCTCTCTTTAGTAAAGATGAGGTTAAGCCACAAACTGAAACAGGATAGATTTGGCATTTCAATTCTTCTAAAATGTTCAGACAATAAAAGCAATAATATAAGCTATTTGAATATGAGCAGAATAATACCTATGACAAGATTTTTTTCTAAAATAGCTTTGGACCACTGCCTTTTTTTCTATATTCATTTGAAAATACAAACTTTGTTTAAAATTAGTGGTTCTTAGAACTCAAGTTACCTCTAAAATGCGATTTAAAATCCCATTTCACTTAGATATTTTGAAATGTCTAACAGTCCTGATTCATCAATGATCCTCCAACACATTCCTTTCATCTGAACATGATTATGATGTGAAACATGATTTTCTCCCTTGTTTATATCTCTTAACATCTCCTTACCTCTCCTCTTCTAATTCTGTAATTGTGTCATTTCATTCTGCCAGTCATTTGGGAGTATTTTGCTGGAATGGTGCTTTTCCCTGTGAAGCTGCATTATGTTACATCATTGCTAAGAATTCAAAGTATTCTGCAATAAGTGTCTGGATTCTGATTAGATTGCTTCAACCACATTCCGAATAGAAGCTACTATTGCTATCAATATCAATTTTCCTTGGTTATGGTTCTGGTACACATTGGAAATATATTATACGAAGATTCTACTCCTTTGGCCTCTTTTTTCACTCCAACAGCTCTTCTCAACATTGCGTCACAGAGAGTTAAATGAGAGTTTGTCCTGAGTTCTTTGTTCTGTGCTTCATGTCTCCTTGGCTTTCCTAATTTATTTTAGGTTCACTTTGTCTCTCTACATATCATCCTGTTGGGAAGACCTATTTAACATGGTGAGTGAAGTCCCACATGTAGTTTTATGTAGTTTTATCCATCTTCACATATGAATTAATAAATACTGTGGGGGAAAGAATTATCAACATACCTCCTAGTGGTACTTTGCTACTGTGGAAATTTAGCATGTACCAGATTATCTTGGCTAGTCATTGAACTTTGCTGTGTGATCTATTGGTTTCTAGTGAAAATAGCATTTTAGATATTTTAAAAGTGTCTCATAGGATGTTATATAGACATTGTCCACATGCAATAGGTGCTCCAATTGTGATTTCTAGCAGGGAATCACAATTGGAGCACCTGATGATACCTATGATTTCTACCATAATCAGCACAGGCACTTGCCAACTCTATCTGAAAATACGCAAGTGTTCTTCACTTGCACCGGAAGTTTGTCACAAATATCCTGACAGAATGAGAAATAATTTAAAAGATACACATAGAAGGAAATCTACGTCTAACTTTTGTGCAGAGGAAGTACTTATGAATCAATACCTTGTCTACATAATGCAATGGTCCCCTCATTAATTTGGGAAGTAGAAGAATCAGAACAAATTTTTAAACTAGTCTCACCCTCAAACTGCAGTCCAACAAAGCCCTGAATTGTGTGTCCTCTCTCAGTAAATTTGGTACCTGTGGTTAAAGCCATGGGGAAATGGAAAGTGACAAGACTGGATGAAGAATCTTCTCCTACCAGCCATTTTTCCTTCAGTGTACAATTATATTTGATTCTGTTCTACATAACAGCTTGTTTAGGAAACATACTGAAAGAAATAGTCTTGCATTGGAAAAGCATTGGCAAATGGAGTGAACTGGTCTTTTCCATCTCTCACATGTGTGATCTCAGAGAATGGTGTGTCATCTGGTAGACAATGAAATGCATGTTGTCATTGAGTAGCTAAAGGTCAGTGTTTAGCTGAGCTAGGAGAATAATTCAGAGCAAATCAACTATTAGGCAAATGCCGCTTCTTTTTTGCTTACAAGTTGTCTGCAAATAGATCACAATTTTCTCAAATATATTCATTATTCAGAATTATTTCCTGAATGATTTTTGTGTGTAATTATTGGTCTGTTCACAAGGCTTTCATTTTGGGTGCTTGGTTTTCAAGCTGTTTTAATTGGGCGTACAGATCACATGGCATCTTTCTGTCCTTTGGTAGGCTAAATGTAACTCTTGGACTCTACTTTCTGATGAAAAAATCTCAGTTATTGTCCTGGAGTTCAATGACCACTGCCGTTCTGTTGTATCTTCCTATTGTTTATGTAAGTTTTATGTACATAAAACCACTCAACCAGATTCAAGTCCATGGAATACTCCTGCAAATCAGGAGTAAATGTATTGAATCCAAAGAGGTAATACGCTGTACAACCAGTGTGAAGAATAAGGACCTTGAAAAATCAAATTTCCTTTATAATAGTTTTTCATTATAATTACAATGCTGAGTTTAATTACCTGTCCCTTCATATTGAAGTTTGAATTCCACTGGTTTCACTTGTATTTCACAAAGATTTTTCTAAGCCCTCTTCCTTTACCAATTATAATAGAGTTCTTGGATTACACAAGCATGTGTGAAACAGGAGTAACTAACCCAAGGATGTCACAAAGAGACTTATTTGGATTTAGTTGTTTGCAGCTTTATTTGTGTGATTTCTCACATTTTCTCTGTCAAAAGTGTCTAATTCTACTTTTTCCCCTCATGCCAATGTATGTGGGTAATCAGGGCTCTGACAGACAAGTTCTAGCATATCCAGTGGTGATGAGTTAAGGCATTACAACTTCCAGGAGGTCCAGAATTCTCCTTGCCAGGCATATATCACTTTCCCTAGCAGAGGCTGTAGACAGAGACCCCTTGTACTTCCAAACCCTCCCAGCCACAAGCTGCCACGCACAGCAGTGGCTGCTGCTGCTAAATCTTCGAGCACCACATCAACATCTGCAAGGCCTGCAGCGTCTTTACAGCCGGCAAAATGACATGACGGTGTAAAGCTCGGCTGGAGTGATGTTTATGGGGTGTCAAAAACACCCCATTCAAATGCAAACTGTACAAAACTTAGAAGTAAAATGCAACAGCCCTCACAGCTCACTTCAGAAGGCATCCAAAATGAACATGGCATTTGGGAAATTATAGCGTGAACTATTGCCCAATATAATTGTCAGCGTCGGGCTCTGATTTCATTTTCACTGTTTTTTCATGAGTGCAACTTTTCAAAGCCTGTAACTTTTATATCACTCTGAAGCTTTGATCCAGCAAAACGCTTACACACATACCTAAATTTAGACTGTAGATTCAGGGAGCCTGAGATCAGGAAGGGACCATCTGTAGGAGCTCTTCTGTAGCACACACCACTTAGCTTCCCCTCCTGACTTCTGAGTTGAGCCAAATACTTTAAAGTCCAGGAGCAGTTCCTTTGAAATGAATTTCAATTACCTGCCTGCTTTGAATCAAAAGCCTGCTACATGGTTTGTTGGACCAGGGCCTCCAGGAAACCAGAATCTGGTCTCCAACACTCCAAATCTTTCCTATGCTTTCCGATAATGGTTTGAATAACAACTCTCTTATTTAAGATTTCCATGCATTAGCTAACAGGTTGGCTTGATAAAGAGCATCAGGACAGTGAACTGCCTGTAGCTGTCAGCTCTATCCTCAAAATGCAAATTGTGCAAAATTCTGCCTTTGAATGTTCATGTCTTTGTCCCTAGCTGAGAAGGAGGAGCAGATGTTTAGCTGCAGTTTCATTTTGGTACTTCTCACATAATACAGTCTGTGGCCCAAATTCAGGTCCTGGTTGAATTTGTAAGTGTTCTCCCTATTTGCATTGGCATCCAATAAAGCAGAACATGGTAACAGACCTGAGTGCATACACCATACGGTTACATTTATGGGGAGGGAAAGAAAAAAACACGAGCAAAGCACTTCTCAGCACCTTCAGAAAACTGAGATCATGGCCCCAAACATAGCACAGTTTTGTATGAGAAATGTGTCTGTTTCAAGCATTATTCTACCACTTTCTCTTAAGACCCCTATTCAGGAGATACCTTGCCTTCTATTTAAGTCCAAGGGATGTAAGCAGGACTTGAGCATCTGCTTAGCATCATTCAGGTTCTCACGTATCCTTCTCAGACAAGATTTCTCTCCTGATGGACTCCCATGAGAACTGACAGAAAATATGGCAGGAGCTCTACCATCTGTATTGAGGCTTCAACCCCTCGCTCCCTTCTTTTTCCCCTTCCCACCCCTCAATGTCAAAAAAACAGGAAAGACAAGATTTGGAGATCAAGTCAAATGTCCAATTTATTTTTATAACTTGAAACTGGAACAAACGTTGTTTTGAACGAGCGTACAAATGAAATGGTAGACACATGCTGAACTCAACATTGTGACAATAAGGGGAAAAAAAGAGGCCAAAAATCTTGTACAGAGAATAAAAGGAACAATAAATATTTCACTAAGCCATATTGAAATGACCTCCAGCCATCTCAACATTTTATCCATAATAAAAAAAAAAGTGCTCTCGTTTTTTAAACAGAGCACAAATACCAAGCAATAATAAATAGTTCCAAACTTGTAGTAAAAGACAAAACCTCCAAGTAAACAACAAAAGCTCATACAATAAGTAATAGAAAAAGGTAATAAAAATATTTTGCCTTGCCGGTACAAATGCAAACAACTTAAATCAATGTTACTTTGCTTTGCAGTTCTAAAATACAAAGAGCACCATAAAAATGAGTTTGCCTGTGATAAACAAAACCTTGGACTGTCTTTTACATAGGACTGGGATGAAATGCTGATTTTTTTGACCCTTTTCTTAAAAATTTGTATTTTTCTTTCCAAAACCAGGTTTCTGCACCTGTCCTGTTGCCAGGGAGTCAACTGGAGCTTTGTTCTGCACTTCAATGGCAGCAAGACTAGACACAATGAAAGTAATAAATTCAACCTTAAAAAAAATGTAAAACTAAAAGTGTGAAAAGAACTACGGAAGCATTCTAGCTATGTCCATGTTATATTGTGCTTATGGCCTAGTAAACTACGGCTCTTCTAAGCCAGAAGAAAAGGAGGGCCATTTCAGTATCACTACAGTCTGCAGAAACACAACCCTTGTGCTTTTGGGTGACTTATTGTTAGTTTCAGTGATCTAAGTCACAAAATTAGACAACTGCTGGTGTTAGCTATCCTGGATAATTAAAAACGACAGTGAGACTGAAACTCCTAAAAAACTTTCAATAAAATGAAAAGTGAAATTCTTTCTTAAATCAATGAATTACAGACTGCAAATGTGCAGTTAACTTCTGATCTTCATTGCACTGATGCAAGTCCAAGAGATTCTTCTGAGTTCTGTGGCATGACTGGATTTATACAAAAGCCAGAGATCTGAATTTTCACCAAAAAGTGAAAATGTGCCTTTAAGGGACCACATTCCAACCTCAATTATGCTGGAATAATCCAGGACCAAGAGTGATGAATAATTCCTGATTTGTATCAGTCTAATTGAGATACAGAATTTGTCCAGAAGACTTTAGGGTGTGACATTCAAGCCAGGAAGGCATATATCTATCTGATAAGGTGGGCCAAATTCTCCCTACTGTCACACCCATGCCTCTCCAATTGCTGCAGTTGTTCTGCATTGATGAAAGCAGAATAATTTGGCATGGCAATATATTTTTGTCTTGTTTTTGTTTTAAGTTTTACCGTCATTTTCTGCAAGAGCGGTGATCATTTTCTCCTCCCCTTCACTAAAGCATTAGTGCCTCTTCTGCCACGTCTTCCCCTCGACCCAAAAGGAGAGTGTGAGAGAGAGAGAGAGAAAAATAACTGCAAAGGAGACATCAAAAGGTACAGGATTTCATCCCAGTCCCTCAAACATTCAGAAATTTATGGAATGTACAATTAGAAGTGAACAGCAGCAAAGCAGCTA
Organism: Hypocryptadius cinnamomeus; assembly: GCA_013400635.1. Taxonomy (NCBI): domain Eukaryota; kingdom Metazoa; phylum Chordata; class Aves; order Passeriformes; family Zosteropidae; genus Hypocryptadius; species Hypocryptadius cinnamomeus. The sequence continues at coordinate 15,614 of VYZP01066293.1, read as the reverse complement.
ATAACATGGACTGGCAAGACCTGTACACGGAGTTGATCCTGTTCTGACAGGGAAGAGGAGGGCTGTGCCTGGACTAATTTTACTTCAACCCGATTGCAGCTGTACCAACAGCAGGCCATTTCACCATTTTATGTCAAAGTGATGCAGCAGCTCTCACTTTTTGCTATAAAAAGACTTTCTTCCAGAGGACAGTGGTAGGGTGTGAGGAGCAATGAGTGGGGGTTGGCCAGGAGAGGGAAGATGTATTGGACATCTTCTTGTTTGGAAGGAGGGCAAGAAAATCTCCTCTCTCTCTCTCAAATCTGCAGGGAAGCTGTGGGATGTCACCCCAGACACCTTTCCAGGAACGGAATTTCTTTTCACACAAATAGGCAATATCCATCCAGCCTGGTTCAACCATACCTGGTAAAACCTTGATGCAAGGGGTCCAGGCAACTTTGAAGTTATTTAGAGCCCTGTGGGAACAGCACTTTTTTGTAGGCCATTTCTGACAAAAAAATATATATACAACTAAAATTATTTGTGAACAACAACAAGAAAAAAAAAGTAAAATAAAAAAGCACTTAATTATTTTGTTTTGTTTCTTTTACTCAAAGGTCGTCTAACAACCCCCTTTTTTTCCTGTACAATAAGGACTTCACATACAAATTTTTTTTTATTTTTGCAATATTTTATCCTGCCAAATTAAAAAAATATATTATGGCAGCCTGTTTGTTTGTTTTTATTTTTATTTCCAAATTCACTAACAAAAAGGTACATTAAATCCCTTTAAAAGGACAAGCGTACAGTTAAAAAATTACAAGCTTCAGTAAAAATACAGCAAGTGCCTACATCATATGAATCAACCAATATCAATATCCATTCCAGAAGGGGAAGGGAAGGGGGGAAGGGGAGAAAAAAAGAGAAAAATAGGTACAGGTCAGAAACGTGATTTTTTTTCTGCAAAGCAATAACAATATTAAGCACTTTTTTCTACATACTTTTTCTACATGGTGTAGCAATCACCTTTTAATCCCCGAATACAAGATTCTATACATTTTTGAAATAAAAATTCAACACCCAAGGCAGAAAAAAATTTACTAAAACTCAAGACTTTACAGTTACAGTGACAAGAACAAATTTATAGACCCACCATTTAAATTTTACTGCAACATTTTCAAGGAAAAAAGAAAATTTTTTTTTTCTTTCTGGTTTTGTAAAATGCCCAGGCATTCTCCATTATTACAAATACTGGTCCACTTTTACAGTAATCAAGAAATTTTAATATATATAATATATACTAAAACCCCGTCACCAAAAGAAAACAATATACACATGGCCATTATGGCATTTTTTTAATAACCTATTAAGCAAACTTTGAAAAAAAAAAAGATTGCTCAAACACACATACACACAATTTCTTTTTTACCCTTGTATGTATTCAATACTGTAAACGTATTTTAAGACAGAGTGCACTAAATTTAACTTTTAAAAAAAAATTAGCCGTTGTTCCTGAATTGTTTTTTCTCATTCAATGATAGCAACTTGTAATTTGTGTCATTTGAGTTTTAATTCAGCAGTAAATCATTTCCATTCCATTTCCTAAGCAGCGTTGTCCTGAAAAAAAAAAAAGGCTGAGAATAATTCAGCTAATGTATGTCCGAAGTTGTGCTGGGTATACATCTTCATTTGATTGGGTCTTATGGCATTTTCATGTCCACTATCTTCAACCAGTAATTTTTTTTTTTTTAAGTAAATGTGGCTCTTTTTTTTTTCTAAAGAATGTACTTTTCTTGTTTTACTTTTTTTTTTTAAAAGTCTTTCCATTTCACAAAAACATTTTGCATTTGTCTCAAGAGACTCAAATAGGAAGATCAGTTTTCAAGGCACTCACGTCAAATTGGATGGCAGTAGAAAAACTGTCCAATAAATTATTTTTATTTATTTTTCTTTATAGTGCCAGTATTGTGAATGCCATGCTTAGCAACACTGACACTTAATCTCAGCTGTTCCTTTACAGTTTAACCCACCTTTGGGCCAAGTAGAATATGATGTAATTTCTTGTTGAGAAGCCATTTTTCTCTTAACCACAAACAAAAGATTTAAAGTGCGGGTCAACATAATTAAAACCTCTAACCATAATTGTCTACTGTTTGCTAATATTAGTTGAAAAAGGCTTTTAAAAATTTGGAATTTGAAAGTAGAGCAGGTGCATTTTTCTTTGCTTTAATTTTTCTCTGTCTTTTATGCTTTTATCTGAATACAATTTCATTCTGTTCCTAATTAAGTTGGAAAAAATCTTACCAACTTCAGTAGGAGCAGAATCTTGTCAAGACAGGTAAATCGACGAGAATTTATTTTTTCCCTTCTTTATAATAACATCACTGTACAGCATCTAAGATAGTTCTAATATTTCTATTCATAAACCAAATGCCTGAGTAGAGGCTTTTCATTGAGAAAGTCACACTTTCCTGTCTTTTAGTAATCAACTACAGCAAATATGGACTAAAGTAGATATCCTAAATTCAAATTTATGATTTTGTGGTTTAAAAAAAAAAAAAAAAAAAAAAAGATGGCATTTGGCTCCTCTGAGGTTTGAAAATAATATTAAAATGTTAAAATGCTCAAGATGTACTTTTATTGTCTCTGGGAAGAGTCACAGGAGGGCAAGAGGGAGGGAAAAACACTCCAGAAAGTGACAAACTGGCATCATTATGTTGCCATAGCTTTTAACAAGACAAAACTATCTTATAGTAATGCACAATTAAGAATGTTTCTGGGTTTTGAGTGTAGCAGCCTTCTTCATCTGTCTTTTTTGTTGCCATAACTTTAGTGCTGAAATCCATCTAGAAAAGGCCTCTTTCTTTAGCGACATTGTCAGTGCTACGTATTTGATCCAATTTCAAAAGAAAGTGCTAATTTTAAAGATTGTTATCCGCTGTACAATTTTGTTTTCCCTAATCTTCAAGGTTATGTAAGAAGAGGAAAGAAAAAAAGGAAGGAAGGCAGGAAGGCAGGAAGGAAGGCAGGAAGGCAGGAAGGAAGGAAAAGAAGAAAGAAAGAAAGAAAGAAAGAAAGAAAGAAAGAAAGAAAGAAAGAAAGAAAGAAAGAAAGAAAGAAAGAAAGAAAGAAAGAAAGAAAGAAAGAAAGAAAGAAAGAAAGAAAGAAAGAGAAAGAAAGAAAGAAAGAAAAAGAAAGAGAGAAAGAAAGAAAGAAAGAAAGAAAGAAAGAGAGAAAGAAAGAAAGAAAGAGAGAAAGAAAGAAAGATAAAAAAGAAAGAAAGAAAGAAAGAAAGGGAAAAAAGAAAAAAGAGAGATTTCAGTTCAAATGCCGGCTTCCTCACAAGAAATTACACACACTTAGCTTAAATTTCAACAAAGCAGCGGCCCAAAAATTATAATTTTAAAAGATATGTTTCTCTCCTACAATGCAAGTAATCTCAGGCTACAACTGGGTAAAATTAAAAAGGGATACCCAACAAAATTTTAAAAGAAATTTAAACAGAAAGAATAAAAAAAGTACCTGCACATGCCAAAAAATTACAAAAACCCAATAAATACAGAAATTATTGCACAGTTAAAAGGCTCCACAATTTTTACTGCCTTAATCAACCCTCGGGTTTAATAGAACTTTGTAGACACAGGTTATATTTAAGTGCCAAAGTCTGGCACCTTACCATAGTTATGCTAAGTTATGTTTACGGAGGCAAGTTAGGTCATCTTTTCTCAGTTGGCAATAGTTAAACTGTACAAATAAAATGTTACCTAGACCCCTGAAATTTAACCTAGCGGAGGTGGGGGC
>VYZP01066293.1:0-11774 GCA_013400635.1 Hypocryptadius cinnamomeus | reverse complement strand
GCGTGTGGGGGGGCCTTATCTTCTTTCTGCCTGCTCAATTTTGACGTTATTTGTCAGCAAATGTTCTCCATGCCACTTTTTCATGTGTTTCTCCAGGGTGCTGTAAACACTGAAGGGCATCTGGCAAATGTCGCAGCGGTAGACCTCCTTCCCTATCTGGCCATGCGTTTTCATATGGCGCGTCAGCTTACTGCTCTGGGCACATGCATAGTTGCAGAGCTCGCATTTGTAAGGCCGCTCTCCAGTGTGGCTCCGACGGTGTACCGTCAAATTGCTGCAGTTCTTAAAGACCTTGCCACAGTACTCACATGTATCGCTCCTGCGTCCTTCCTTCGAACTGGGTCGCCCGGGGCCGGGTCCACTGATGTGGGGGGTGCTGCCTCCGCTGGCCGTGCCGCTGCGCCCTGAGAGCCCCCCGTCCAGCATGTCCCCCGGTGGAGTGGAGAAACGCAGGCTCCCGTTCTCCGATGAGTGCTCGGAAGAGGTCGCGAAGGGGGATTGTCGGGAGTCTGTGAATCCGAGGAACGGATCCTTCATGAAGTGCCGCGATGCTGCATACCCTACCAGCCACTGGGAGTAAACGTTTTCGGAAGGTATTATCGTTGCTGGTGGCAAGTCCAAATCTTTCTCTACCTTTATTCTTTTAGAGGAATTGTTTAAACTGGGGCTCGTGATAGGTGTTGGCTTGCGGGGGAACAAGTTTGGGAAGGGTTCACCCGGGCCAAAGTTTCTTCCATTGACCGTACCTTCCTCAGTGCGGTCCAGCTCTCCTACCACTGAGTCTTCGTCACCCGGATCTCTCTGACAGAGGTCTCGAGGACACAAGTCTCGCTGGTCAGAGGACCTTTTCATGAAGCTACTCCTCTTCTGTTTCTCAGCTAACATGTCGTTATATTGCTGAATGGCACCTAGACTTACATTCTCAATGACTTTTCCCAGGACAAGGGATTTCTCATCTGGCAGCGACTTGGAGCCATTTTCTCGGTTACGACTCAACTCTGAGTCCATACTAAAGCTCGACTCTGGCCGGCTCTCATTTTCAAGCTCCTCTTCCTCCTCTTCCTCCTCCTCCTCTTCTTCGTTGTCATGGCCCAGGGAAGGATCACTCTCATTCCTGAAATCTGCCTCACTGGATTTCAGTCCTTCTCCAGTGAGCTCACTTGTGCCTGGCTCAGGGGAACTAGTGGTGGACAGTCCATCATCTGACCTGCCCGTCATGGAGCCAGCTTTATGCATATGCGTTTTCATGTGGCGTTTTAGCTTGCTGGCCTGGGAGCAAGCATGGTCACAGAGCTGACACTTGTAGGGTTTTTCTCCTGTGTGACTGCGCCGGTGCACGATAAGGTTACTCTGGAACTTGAATGTTTTCCCACAAAATTCACAGGACTTGCTCTTGGCCTGAGGCTGGGGAGGCGTAGTGCTGCTGGGGGGCATGGGGGGCAGTGGCGGGGTGCTCAGAAAAGGTGATTTAGGACTCGGCTGGAAAGGATTCAACAGACGATGCATAGGGTTGGTGCGACTGGGTGAGACTGGCGGAGGGGTGGAACTGTTTCCTGCCAGCTCTCGAAGCCTTCTGGAGAAATCCATCGCTGGGGACTCAATTGCCATGGGGTTTAAACGCATAACTCTGTCAAAGGCACTGGGATGCTGGGCAACTAACCCCATTTCTTCGGCACTAAGGCGATGTGGATCCAGATGATGACGAGGCGGTGGGCTGAACAGCGGAGGCGTGTTTGGGAGCCGACCCTCACCAAAGCCAGGGTGTTCACGCAAGATGGGTCCTGTCATGCGCAAAAGGTTGAAGGGGTTGTTGTCTCCAAGAAAATTCATCAGCGGGGACTGTGCAACAGTCTCCGGTCCCAGAGGAGGAGGGATGGTGATGCGTGGAGTAAGGGAACTGTTTGAAGGGCTTGTTTCCAGGTAGATGCGGAATCCATGTGTGTTCTGGGCATGCTGAAGCAAGAACCAAGCGCTATTAAAAGGCTGCTTGCATGTTGTGCAAATATAGCTTGAAGGCTCATCTTTACCTATAAAAGAAAAAACAGAAAGAACACTTAAAAAATAATACAGCAGAGAACATTTAAATACAGTTGGCATTCACTTTATTTTGTTAACACACTTCCTCCTTAGCATTTCTGAAAGAAGGATTTAATTGCAACGTATTGACTGATATAAATTGTTGAACAGCACATTTACTCACCGCACTTATTCACTTAACATGTATGACAAATATCACACATACGCATTTGTGCTATATACGTTTACATCCTCTAATTTGCAAATAAAACCTTTTTTTATGACGTGTAAGGATCCAAATCCTTTCATGTGTTTATTCCACAAAAAGGAATTTGTTTCAAAGAATTTATGACTACAGACAAAAACCAAGAAAAATGCAGTGTGGTAGGTTTTACAAGGCACCTGTAAGGACCTTCAGTGTCATTTTCACTCTCTCATTTTATATACTTCATGCAGCAGTCCCCTGAGATCTTGCTGAATTTAATTTATACATGCTTAAGTCATGCCAGCACTTCCATTTTTAAAATATTATGTAGCTATTTAGCCACAAAAGTCCTATTCAAGTCAACAGGAGCTTGGAAAACATACCCTTGCATAAACCACTTTGACGTTCTTTTTGCCAAAACACCAAGAAGCCACTCAAATGAAACATCCGGTAATCAAAGCCGACAGCACAGTTGCAATTAACAGTAACAAATGTCGGGCCATGCTTGAACCAGGTCCCAAGAATTTCTGAGCCTGAGCCTGCCCTCCAATGCAGAAATGCTCACCAGAGCCAAAAACACTGTTCTGTTTGCTTTTCTAGCCTCTTGGAACAACTGCATAAAGGTGGAAAGCATTCCTTTAACCTTGATTCAGCTTTACATAAAGGACAGGTGTGGACAAGTCTGCATCACAGTCATAATTTTGCTAGCTAGAAAATTCCGGTCCTGGGCACAATGTAAACTATGTGGTATCTGCAAAAAGCACTTCCCTCCTTGCCCCCCCTCCTTTTTTCAATGCCTCTGCAAGACTCTGACAAATCCATAAATATCTGTCAACTTGAAAATCATGATCCAGGATTTGTTTTGTTGTTTGTTTTTAAATGAGTTGGAGGTTTCCTGAAAAAAATGTGACCATTTTGGAAAATCAAAAATTAATTTCTTGCTTGCTTGTTTGTTTATGATAGCGCAAGTTTTGTCTAGCAATGACCCCACTGAACCTAAAGGCACTAAACTTCCTGAAAGTTCAATACTTGAACCAAGCTTTCTGCCTGACCCATGATGGAACCAGGACCCAAGCAATGACTGATTCAGCCCCTCCACAGGAGCTCAAATCCAAAGCTGAATTAACAGAGCCTTGCTAGAAGGGGCGCTGCCATTCCCAAAAGCTTGTTGCATGCGCTTGAAAATTAAAGCATTTATAAAGTCAACAGAACCATATTATCAAAACTACCTTGTAAAGAGGAATGACTCATAGCAGACCAAAAAAACCCAAAAAACAAAAAACAAACATTTAAACTTGGACACATCAAGAGAAGCTGATTGAATTCCCCTCTTCTGGCTGTTGCAGGAATGACTGCTGTTAACAAAACCTACAAAACCTTAGACAAGGAGGCTAGAAGATTATCTGCCTACCTATCAGCCTGTCAGTTTATTTAATCTTATCAACCAATATGCATCCATAACAGCATAAAGGAAAAAGCATGTATCAGATTGAGACTTATTTACAAAGGTAGGTGATAAATGTGGTGCAAATCTTAATGCACTTATTGATTTAGTAGGGCTATTGCTGTGGATAGCAGCCTCAAACCCTGATTTCACTGAAGCTGTCTCTTCACAGCCAATAAAAAATGTACACAATACAGTAGACATTTCTGCCTGGCTGATGTGGCCCCCATGCTCTGGCCCCACACTCTCTGTCTGTATGGCCTAGACACCGTTGTTTTGATTAATTTCTAACAATCACTATTGGAAAAAAAACCAAGCTTGGGAACTGCCCTTGGCTTGGAAAAAAGTGCCCGTAACTGCTATTGACATTAATGAAAGCCACATACAAACATGGAAAGGAACTCATACATTATCCCTTAAAAATCTACTCAGCACTGAGGCAGTTAGGAAGTTTTATGTCAGCTTTGCAGCCAAAGCAACAGTAAATGCTCCCATTATTACTTCAAATATTTAAATTTCTGTTTCTTAAAGAAATATTATGAAAATGTCTAAACCTTTAACTTTTCTTGCACAGCAACATGTGTAGCATAAAAAGTGACAGAAATCACTGAAGCAGACTAAAGTATATAACATACTCTGTCAAAAGCTTTTTTAAACAATATGTTTTACCTCAGCTCACCCTAGAATAGATTTTAATAAAGCCCCTTACGAAGTGTGATCTAATAACAAATGAAGTGCAGCATCTTACAAGGTCATATATCTTCAAATTAAAGAGTGCTCTGCACCCTTCACCTTCACTTTATCCACTTTAATTAATCGATTTATTACCCACAGCTGTTCAATTCTTTCATTTTTAAAGTCACAGCATGAAGTCTTTTTTCGTTGTGGCGTATTTTTCTTTAAAAAAATAAAGTGATTGAGTGTCTGTATATGTGCATGCATTCTCTTTGCTTAGCTCAAGAACTGACAGGAGGAAGAAAGCAGCTGTGCATTAGGCGACAACAACAGCAACATGTTTACTTCAGAAAAGGCATATGTAAGAAGGAAAATTCCTGAGCAGGCTGAGGATCAAGGCCAACCTAAAACTGAAATGGCTGATTAAAAAAATTACCCTCAAAATGGCAGCTGGCTGGATGCTTGCTATTACATGTTACATGGAACTAAGATATTTTGATTTGTTTTGCTCTCCAAAACTTCACCTCCATGAAATTCAAGAGAGAAAAGTAAATCCCCACCTTTTTAATTTTCTTTCAAAAAGACAAAATTAGTGTTACTAGTGATCTAAGATTTATATGCTAGCAGCCATAGGTCTTCTCTCCCTTGTTTGTTTTGTTTAGCTTTTATGTTCCTCAGGGCTCCTCTTCAGGAGACCTCAGCACAACAGCAAAATTGACTGTAGGCTACCTGGCTACTAATCTCTGACTGATTCATGAATTTTCATATATGCATACCTATATATATATATATGTATTTTCACAGCCCTCAAAGACTCTCCCCAGACTCCCTCTTAAAAAAAAATAGAAAAAAAAAGTTAATTACCATATTATCACTTCATGGTTATCTTGCCTAAAAGTTGCCCTGAGCAGTGTAGATGCTCACTTTTAAGAACAGAACAATGTCAAAAAGTCTTTGAAGATCCACTCCGAACATTTTTGTGTTCAAAAAGTTGCTAAATATTCTAAACATGCCCAGAAACAGCCATGTATTGCTCAAGAATGATCCTTATATTTAATAAGGCACCTACACTACAAAAGTCTTTGTTATAAGGCTATTTTTGATATATAGCTATCTTAATCCCTTGCCACCTGCACTGAAGTCTGTCTAAATACCCACTTTATGACAACTACCTATATAGTGTTTGCCATATGCAGTCTTTATCACTTTAGCATGTGCTTCACTTTGAGCATGTGAGTAATCAACATCAGTGAAACTTAAGCATAGGCTGAAGTGCTCTGCTGGATAGTGATGAAATTATTCATGTGCTTAGAGCCAAACACAAGCCAAGACTTTATTAATACTGTTCAGTGAATTGCACATGGTTTCAATCCTACAGCCTATAGCTAGGCTTGAATTTCGGGGCTGAGAGCTGAAGTATAATTCTTTTTTTTTACAGTAGTTCGTAGATAGGGTGTATGTACAGAGATGAGACATTCAGGTCAAGGCTCCTGAGCAATCAATTGTAGCTTCCAGGTTACAGTAAAGCCAAACAAATACTGCCAGTTTAGACATGACAGAGGTTTGTAGGGCTGAAGTCTACTAAGACCTACAGAAATGGTATTTCAGGTATTCAGAAATAGCATTTAAAGGATAGGAGGGATTGTGAAATTAAAGAATGAGAGGACTGGAATAAACCCTAAAGTTTGACCTCATCCAATTCCTGACCCAAAGGATAACAGAGTCATAGAATGGTTTGGATTGGAAAGGACCTCAAAGTTCATCCAGTTCCAGCCCTTCTGTCATGGGCAGGGACACCTTTCACTAGACCAGGTTGCTCAGACTTCCATCCAGCCTAGCCTTGAACATTTCCAGGGATGGGACATTTGTAAATTCTCTGGGTAACCTGTTCCTGTGCCTCACCAACCTCACAGTAAAGAATTTTTTCCTAATATCTGATCTAAACCTGCTTTCTTTTAGTTCCCTCTTTGTCCTGTCACCACATGTCCATATCTATGAATCTATTCATATCTATGCCAGCTGCTCCAATATCCTGCTTCAAAGGCCACCAAATGGAGAGCCTACCATCTTTTTACAGTCTACCTCATTCCTTCTCTCCTTTACCATCATTACGATTCCCCAAGTGCCTAATCTAAATCTTTCTTCCTGCAATTTAAGATCTTAATATATTTTCCTACCCAGATGTACATGCGAAACACAGGAAACAAGTTAGTCTGCACCTCACAGTTATCATCCAACCCAAGGATTTGCAGCTGAACCACTTTGTGTCTTTTAGCACCCTCTTCTCCCAAGTGAGGGAGAATTCACTTTGTATTGGAGTAGTCGGTGGCCATGTTGACTATTTTCAGTACAAAAAAAAAAGCTGTCTTTCCAATTCGAATTGCTGAGTTCAACTCCCAACCATTAGTTCTTGCTGCATTTTTACCTGGGAGATTAAAAATCTCTCTAGTATCTTCTCCCAAAGCAGGTCATTATAAACTTTGAACTTATTGAACACTGTAGCCTTTTCTGCATATTATGACAAAAAGATGGTCTTTTCCAGAAATATTAAAATGTGTTCCCTCGATTAGTGCATGACAGATTATGTTCAATTCAAAATGTCAATGCAATAATGAGCCTTTTTCTCTTTCATGAACAGCTCTAAACAAAGCTGAATTCAGACCCTGCCTCCCAAATTCTGCCCTTACAGGAGACAGTGAGAAAACACAGGTCAGAGAAAGACTAGACTGGGTCTGTAGACATCCACCCCACTGCACCAGTCAGCCTGAATCCCTGACTTATCTCTCCCCTGCAGTCTGACTTGTATCATTTAGTGATATGCAGATCTTCCTTGCCCAGTCGGTACATAACTTTATATGTACCCTGAATGCTGAGCGCCTTTACCCTGGAGATAAAAATTTCCCTCAAAATATCCTCAGTTATTCTGGATACCATCAAACAATAATCAGAGTGAGATAAGAACTGTTGAGAATTCATTATTTTCTGCTGAGCTACAGTGACATCCAGTGCCTTATGAATCCTCCCCTCAGCATGCCTGAATAATTCCATTAGCGGTAACAGGGAATGAGCTCCCCCTCATTTTAATCACCCACCCATAACCCCTGCCAGGACTGCAGTGAGGACCTGCAGTCAGGTCCATATAACCACTGCCATTCCCTACCTCTAGCAGTACTTTCCAGATAATGTTTCTGGTTCCATTTTACTAAGGTACAACAGCAGCAATAAAAGCGTTAAGGAATTTTAATGCTGGTTTACTGCACCTTTAGAAGTTCAGGAAAAGTAGAAACTTGCAAGCTTTAAAGAAAGGGCACCCTTTATTGTAGTACTCAGGAACAGACATGTATCAGGTTCCTACAATCTTTCCTCCAATATTACTCTCTTCTTCACCACTTGATTTTTAATGAACATTTAAATAATTACTCCTTGTTATTATGATGGTTACTCTAATAATACCAATAAAGGTAGCATGGGTGCTCCATAAAAAACACACCTTTAATTGAATTATTATTAAATTAAAATGCCATAATTGAGAACACAATTTTAACAAGTCTCCTTATAATACCAGCTGACATTAAAGAGAAGGGCATTAAATACTGGGAAGATTTAGTGTTGCATGGTGAAAAAAATATAACATCATAAGTGGTTTGACAGATCACCCAGACAAGGACCAAATGCTTTTTATGTGTCTACAGTGTTGATCTGCTATGTGACCTATATCAGTTCATGCTTGGCACTTGATTGGGTCTGCAAAAACATCTCCAATATAGGTATTTATGCCGAAGGAGTTTTGTAAGCCATATTATAACTTTAAATTTTCCAAGGTAGCAAGAACTTTTACTCACCTATGTTTATAATACAATAAACATTATCTGAGCACACACAATATTGAGTTTTACACTCCCTCCCTACATTCACTGAGCTGTTTGGAAGTGCTGCTACCTCCAATTCAGAAGGACTGACAGTCTCAATAAAAATTAAGACAGAAATGTAAAGTAGGGTCCAAGTCTGGGTGTGAATCACCACTGCCAGTCCAATGCCAGTCACTAGCTTTAAATAACAGACACAAAGGTCCCATACCTCTTTCCACCTCTCTTAACATTAATTCTGTTTTGATGGCAGCAAGAACTGAAGATGAAAAACAAGCACAATTCCATCCCCAGAGTTAACACAGTTCTTCCATCCCTATACTGCCTCATCTAAAGAAAGGGCTCAGGAGAGTCTTGCAGCACATCCTGCTGAGAGTTACAGGGACTATCACCAACAGTTCATAAAGTTAGCGTCAATTGGAAGCTAAAGTTGGTATTTTATGACTTAACAAGTCGCCTGCAGTCTCACAACCCACGCACCTCCAATTCTACGCTCAGATAAACAGCCCCAGTCTCCTGTAAATCTCAGCCAACCTGAAGTGCATCTCAGTCAAGAGCAGATGAAGGTTTAGGTGTAAAAGCCCAAGCATGAGGGGCCACAGGGCCTGTCATCATCTGGAAATGGGGAATCTCAGGATGAGGCCGGTGAAAGGAAAGAATGTGACAAGGAAACAAAAATGAAATGCTTTTAAGAGCTGGATGGAAAATCAGGGGTGTCTGAAGAAAGAAGTAATCGTGAGGTGTTACTTCTCAGTTAGAGAATCCTATTTCCTCCCATACAAGGTCCTGTTCTCTTTTCCTACCTTGCCTCTTGATAGCCTATCTCCTCCAGTGCCATCTTCAACAGAAGAAAAATCACGACTTCATGCAATGTTCTTCTCCCACACACTGCCTGTATGTTTTACAGCTTTCCCCATCCTCTTTCTACCTTGACTAGTGAGACTGCAAGCTCTCAACAGAGATTATGCAAGAAGCTTTATGCCAAGAGAACCTACACACCCCACAAGACCCTATCATTCCCTGCACTGATTTTGATTAGTGATGTGAATATTCTTGAGAGCATTCCCTACCTGTTGGAAAATATCTACAGTAGTACTGGTTGACACAAATATTGAGAAATATTAATATTACACTACTGTTAGCAATGTACTATTAATTCTTCCTGCCAACTCTCAAACTTTAGTTTTGGTGGATTAAGTGCTGCCCCACTTTTGGGAAACTATTTTATTTTCTGAAGCCATTACAGCAGTGTTTTTTTCCTATTAGGCAGAACTGCAAATAATCTGTTTGTCACTCTTGTAATAATAAATATCTATTTTGCCAAATTAACGATTTTATTAAATGAGGGGAAAACCATATGAATTCATTACCAATACAGAGCTGAGAAGTCAGGCTGTCATGCTATCTACAGCCAACCTTTCAGAACTCCAAGAACAAAGAGCATGAATCCTTGAAACTCTTAGCAATATCAAGCTGATACACCTTGCCAAACTCTGATTTGAATTACCCTGCTATGAATTCAAAGTAGCTGTGATGATCACCAATGCAGACTTTTTCAAATTTTCCCAGATAAGCCACACCAGGTTGTCACTAACAAGGATCTTAACTAGACTTACATGAATATACCAAGTTGCAATTCATTTGGTTTTTTTTCATTGAACTTTCCCCAGAAGCATATTATATGTCCTCTCTGGCATTTATACTTATAAAAAAGGAGGAGGCTGCAGGCAGACTACAGCCATGCATAACACAAACAGATGCTTCCTGCTTCTTAATGGACATGAGCGACCTTTGGCTGAAGCAGCTTGCGTTCAATGGTCCCATTTTCTGTGAGACTTAATCATACCTCTGATCTGTACTGCCAGATTCACATAAATGAACCAAATGCACAGCTCAGTTTAATTTCTAGTGAGTTACAAAATGGTAATATTATATTTTTAGGTATAAAATGTCAATAGGCATTTTAGGCAACTTCCTGCTGGATGTCCAATTTCTCATTCCTTAAAAGAGCTTCTGGCTTACTGGCAGTTAATGTTCAGCCTACAGAAGTATAAGAAATGCTTTTACTTAGTGCAGAAAAGGAAAGAAAAATGGATTGCAGAAGTTGGAGCTTGTGACACAGGGATTTTTACCCAGAAGCACTATTTAAATGGAAGATAAAAAACATGTTTGTCATCTCTGAACACCTTCTCCTAATTGGTGTTAAATCTAAAATGCAAAGGCAATTTATAAAGCAGAGGAAGGGAGAAGTGTGAAAAGTAAGGAGCAAACAGGAAAATCAATATTAAAAGATCAATAGTGAATGAGTTAACTTTTAAATTAGCCCTTTGTGATACAACAGTTTCAACTAACTCCACCTTTAGCATCTAAACAGCTTTGTGTCTTTTAGATAGTTTCTTTGAACCTAAAACATCAACTAGCAGACTGAACAGATGTTTTACAAACATGCAGCATAAAATAGTGAAAACTATCAACTAAAATGGGGACAATGATATGAGGGGCACCGTATCCACTCATGAGATTAAAAGACCACAGGACTACCCGTGGCTGGTGGTTTAATATATAGGATCCCATTTACAGCACTCATGAAAAACCCGTGTACTGCTCAAGGACACTTTTAGGCCTTTTCTTTGCATAAGGTATTCAAATGCATTTAAAATAATGTCAGTCTTTTCTACAACATATGAAATATGCCAGCAGCTTCCCTTTAAATCGGTTTCCTGTAAGCAGTTTTGTTTGAAAACTGGCAAGTGCTGGGATTTTTTTTTTCCCACAGACTTCTAAGGTGCCATTTTCTCATCTTACAGTCAAGAATTCTCAGTAATCTGAATAGGAACTAAATGGAGGGTGCATGAAGGAAATTGTCCATGTCATATAATGGAAAAACAAAGTGTAAATTAGAAAACAATAAAAAAAGCCGAAGGGTGAAAAAAATTTTTCTGGGATTTTTTTCCCCAGGAGTACTTCTGTCCGTTTTACTACAACTATTTCTTAAGGGTATTAGGTGTCTATTCATAGTTACTAAATAAAATAACATTTTGTTTTAATTCATTGCTTCTTTAACAAATGCTAACTCCTATCTCTGCTTCTTTAAATCCACAAAATCTCCACATTCAAGCCTAAGAAGTATTGTAAAGGCTGTAAATCTTGTTTTAATGGAATGTACATTTAGCTATGAGGAGATAATTGACGTTATGGAGGGCCTAGATGCTGAATTATATAGGTTATCTAATACAAAGGGGACTCATTACCGAAGCACTACAAACAAGTAGTAATATATGTATATTGTTCTGAGTGGCGTTATAGCAAAAGTGTTCAGGTCTGCAGGGATTTATAAAACACAAGAAAACAGCAGACATGCACTTGTAAATTTGTCTCATTTGTCTCTGAAGTTAAAGGTTATTCCCTTGATCTGAATTTGTAATAAAAACATGCTAGACTAAGGTTTGTAGAGAATGTTTGAATATGTAAATTGTGTATAATGATAGGCAATTATAGGGTAAAAACTGGACCTTATGAATGTTAGAGAATTGCATGGAGCATCAAAGTATTTTCCTTCAGATGAAAT